>VNJW01011345.1:0-10251 GCA_008042615.1 Drosophila auraria
ACATAAACACTAAACCCAGCTGAAAAAAGTACATTTTATTTACATGTTAGGTGCAGTCTGTATTTGACTTGATTATTCGCATTTTTCCCAATATATTTCTGAGAAAAATATATGCTTATCATTGTTGTGACTCAGGGCAGCCAGGGGACTTCCCCATTTACCATGGATATTCGATGGAAGCTAGAGTAATTATGATTATTATCGATTGAGATAATTATCTTCCACATATATTAGAGTAATTGTCGATAGAGATAATTATCTAGACAAAAACTAGTTAGCTCTTTTTCTAAACAAAAACGCAGACATTATCTTTTATTTACATTTTGCATCGCACTTGACATTTGAGTGATCAGCATGTGCTCAAAGCTCTACCTCTCGTGCTCTCTTTTTAAACAGCTGACTGCTGCAGGGGGAAACTGGGGCTTAGAGGTTATAGTCCCCCACCCGGCAAATGGCTCCGCTCTTTACTCTCTTCGCTGGTTGCCCCGCTCTTCGGCGCACAAGTGGCGCTCTTGCTCAGCAACTTGTTTGCTTGCTGGTTGCCATTGCCAACGTTCGTGGACTTTAATTTAGTGTTTAATAAATATTTGCTCGGACCAGAGGTGAAAATTTTCTCTCAAGACTTTTCCGCGGCAAAGGTGATACAATCAGCTGGTAGGTCGCGAACTTCTGTGAGAAAATTAACACTCGGATCAGCCTTCCAGGAAACTGGTTATGGGACATATCGAATCCCCAAGTATTAATCATCCGTTTCGGGCGAAAACCCAAAGACAATATTTTCTTTATTCGTGAGTCTGTGCCGGTTCGCGTATCGTTTTTTGTGTACTTTGAGTATTACGATCTGCGGGATCAATAAGCCTGTGTGATGCCTATAATAATGTCACATTTTAGCATGAGCTTCTAAATTATATAATGATTTCTCTGCCACCTTTTGTCGCTGCAAAAATATCCGAAAAATCAAACCCCACACATGTTTAATAAATTAATTTCTCTCACACTCTCGTGACCTTGATTAAATAAAAGGCCAACGTGTGGGCCTAGAAAAGATTAGTCTTCATAAAACTGTTTGTATGTAAATTTTAACATTATTTTTTGTTCAAAGAAGTTGCAGATAATTATGATTTGTGAAGGCCAAAAAGTTTGGAAAAAAAAACGCCCGATGAACTAAAAAAAGCTCAGACGAACAATAAACAAAAGAGAACGAGAAGCAACAATAAAAGCAAGAGCGTGTAAGATTAATGAAAGAAGGAAGGGAATTAGATAAAGTTCTCGGATTTTGTTTGTTATTTACAATACTATAATTAATAGACCCATTAACTAGGGGGAAACCAAACACCAAATATCAAATATCTTAATTTTTATTACTATTAAGTAATAATTTTCTTTATTTACTTCGTTTAAGTACTGCCTTTCAGTGGAGCTCCCTTCACTTTATTGTTAAAAGTTAAATAAGAATAACAACTTTCTTCAATTGATTCAGATTAAAGCTGGAAATACATATGTATAGAAGTGTAATGCTGAATTAAAGATAAGGCAGCACAATGTTACATTCATTTAAAGTCGACTTCAGTGCTTATCAGCAATGTAATATTGCAAGAAAAATCCCAATTATTATAGTTTATACTTTTAATTAAGTTCCCTTTAAAATTTATTTAATTTATTCATAAATCCCTTGAATTTATCACAATTTTCTAACGTGAAATCGGCTATGAATCATTAGATATGTCTCATCCAGCAAACTCAGCCAGTAATCGAATCACATGAAGCTGTTTTTTAGCTAACAAATAGCAAATGTTTGTGTGTAATAAAGTATATATTTCTTTGTTAATGTTTATAGCTCATTATCAAGTCATTGCGAGCCACTGCTCAGTGAACTTTTGGAAAATATACTTGTGATAGGCCTAGCATATGCTTAGATTTCTTGTAATCAACGGAAACATTGACTGAGGTCATATTGTGCGCTTTCCTGCGGATAATTGTTTAATTAAATGGGGCAGCTCATAAAATTTCACTAGCTTTAGCTCTCCCCTGACCTAAATATGATACGGTCGTTTTGCCCTTAGGAGTTCTCCGCACGCCAGGAGTCGTCGCCAACCGGGAAATGAAACGAGGCTGGCTCCTGTTAACGGCCTTCAAACTATTTCTCATTAACACTAAAGGCTGAAAGCATTCCCGCGTTGACCATTAAACTGAGTTTAATTCTTAGGGATGGCTAAGCTTATCAAGAAAATAAAGCCTGTTTGTTGCTCTGCATTATAAGTAAATATAAAATATACATATATCTAAGTGCGTAGTCTTGTAGGGATAAATTTAATTAAGCAAAAATCTAAACACCTTAAAAATACCTTATGACCCAACTAAGAAGTTATTTTCACGCACTCCATCACTGTCCAATCCACAGCAACGCCTCGACACTCCAACTGCCAGACGCTGCCAAGCCCCAGGCCAATGGCAAAAAGCCCTCTGGGGACAGGACCAACCCATCGAATCTCTCCACACCCCTCCTGCCAATGACTGAGCCGGGCTCGGTGAAGGGCAACGGAAGCGGCGGCGTCTACGATGATCGCGAGTGCAGCTGCCCGAGGGAGTTCTATCAGCGGGACGAGATCAATGCGTCGCTGTTCTTCGAGGACTGCCTCCGGTCCATTGACTTTGTGCTGGCCTACAGAATTAGTCCCCATGAGCCGACGGAAACGGAGAACACAGAGAAGCGGAGGGTCTTCGAGGCGAATCTTGCCAGCCAGGGTCTCGAGGTGGAAGCCAGCCAGAAAGACCAAATCTGCTTTGTGAAGGTGAGAGGGAACTTGAAGAAATATCTATTAGAGGATGTTCTAAATAGATTCTAATTACTTACAGATCCATGCTCCTTTGGAGGTGCTGCGGCGCTATGCGGAGATACTTAAGCTACGTATGCCTATGAAGGAGGTGAGTCTGCAATTTCTGACTTCTAAGGCTTTTTTCTCATTCCAAAACAAAAAACATTAAAGCATACTTTTAGGCCCTGTTTAAAAACAAGAAAAACAAAAAGTTTTGGCTCCTTTATTTCCCAATTATTTATTTTCCCATTAACTTATTTAATTATTTTGTTTTGTATGATTATAGTCGTTGTGCAATTTGCGCATATATGAAAGGTCGAATCGTCTACAAAATGCGGCTCAATACCTGTCCAAGAAGGTTGGCCAAAGCGTTGAATCAGTTAAATATTTTACCATTAATCCTCTTAACTTATTAATTAAATTGATCGTTTAGCTACTACTGTGAGTTATTTAAACCCGAACTTGCGTAATCCCAAGCCTAACCAGGATTGCTTACAAAGCAAATATTCCTTAGAGCAAGCTATATTTACTTTCATTTAAATTCTCTTGCCTGTATTTTAATTTTTATCTTTACCTTTTTCAGATTCCCGGCATGGGCGTAGTCAATCGCTCAACCAAAAGCATCTTTTCTAGTCTCAAAACCGTTTGCCAATTCTTTCTGCGCCACATCTATGTGGATGAGCACATTTTCCCCAAGAGAGCCCATCGCTTTACCGCAATATACAGTCGTGACAAGGAGTATCTGTGAGTCCTACCAAGAGTTTGATTTAAAACCTCTTTTAGTGTATAGTATCTGTATTTCCCGGCAGCTTCGACATCCGGCAGGACTGCTTCTTTACCACTGCCGTTCGCTCTCGCATCGTAGAGTTCATCCTGGACCGCCAGCGATTTCCTGCCAAAAATCAGCATGAAGTGGCCTTTGGCATTGAGCGGCTGATCGCCGAGGGTGTCTACTGTGCTGCCTATCCATTGCACGATGTGAGTACCAAATGTATATACTTAATCGAAGCCAAATTAACTAGAAATCAATTGAAATGCTGTCAAAAGTATGCTACAGAAGCCAAACATATTAGTTTTTTACCTCTAGTATTTTATAGCATCCTTTAGAGCACTTTTTAAATAGATTTTATATATATTCTCATTTACAGGGCGAAATTACGGAGACAGGTACCATGAGGGCCCTGCTGTACAAACATTGGGCTTCCGTTCAGAAATGGTATCGCTATCAGCCCCTGGATGACATCAAGGAATACTTTGGCGTCAAAATTGGTGAGAGAAAATAACGGTTTTGAATTGAAGCAGGACAGTCCAATAAGAAATGTTGAATTTTTCCAGGTCTTTACTTCGCCTGGCTGGGTTACTATACCTACATGTTGCTCCTGGCCTCGATAGTGGGTGTAATTTGTTTTCTGTACTCCTGGTTCTCCCTCAAGAACTACGTGCCTGTGTGAGTTTTCCCCGAAGCATTTTAAGATCCACTTTAAGTTACGTATAACTATTTAAAATGTTGCAGCAAAGATATCTGCCTGCGTGGCAATACAAATATCACGATGTGCCCGCTCTGTGATTGGTGCAACTTCTGGGACCTGAAAGAGACCTGCAACTATGCCAAAGTCACTTACCTCATTGACAATCCCAGCACTGTCTTCTTTGCGGTCTTTATGTCCTTTTGGGCCACCCTCTTCCTGGAGCTGTGGAAACGCTACTCCGCTGAGATCACGCATCGCTGGGATCTGACGGGCTTTGATGTTCATGAGGAGCACCCGAGGCCGCAGTACTTGGCCCGCCTGGAGCACATACCGCCGACCAGAGTGGACTATGTGACGAACATTAAGGAGCCAACGGTTCCTTTCTGGCGCATGAAGCTGCCGGCCACGGTTTTCAGCTTTTCGGTGGTGATCCTGCTGATTGCCCTGGCCTTTGTGGCTCTGCTGGCCGTGGTGGTCTACCGCATGTCCATGCTGGCGGCTCTTAAGGTGGGCGCCAGTCCCATGACCACCTCGAGTGCCATTGTCCTGGCCACCGCATCGGCGGCCTTTGTGAATTTGTGCCTGCTCTACATACTTAACTATGTAAGTACTCAATATACTTTAGATATATTTTATTAATTATTCCCCATTTCTAGATGTACAGTCACCTGGCCGAGTACCTAACAGAGCTGGAAATGTGGCGGACCCAAACTCAGTTCGACGACTCACTTACTCTGAAGATTTATCTGCTGCAGTTCGTCAACTACTATGCCTCCATCTTCTACATAGCCTTCTTCAAGGGAAAATTTGTTGGGCATCCCGGGCAGTATAATAAGCTGTTTGACTATCGCCAGGAGGAGGTGAGTCCTGATAAGAAATATATTAACTACTGAATGCTAATCAAAGCATTCCTGCAGTGCTCTTCTGGCGGCTGCCTAACCGAGCTGTGCATCCAACTGGCCATTATAATGGTTGGCAAGCAGGCATTTAACACCATTCTGGAGGTGTATCTGCCCATGTTTTGGCGCAAGGTCTTGGCCATTCAAGTGGGTCTATCGCGTCTGTTTAACAACACCCCGAATCCCGACAAGGCGAAAGACGAGCGCTGGATGCGCGACTTCAAGCTGCTGGATTGGGGTGCTCGTGGCCTGTTTCCGGAGTACCTGGAGATGGTGTTGCAGTATGGCTTTGTGACCATCTTCGTGGCAGCTTTTCCGCTGGCGCCGTTCTTTGCTCTGCTAAATAATATTCTGGAGATGCGACTGGATGCTAAGAAACTACTAACCCACCACAAGCGTCCTGTTTCGCAGCGAGTTAGGGATATTGGCGTGTGGTACAGGATTCTGGACTGCATAGGAAAGCTAAGCGTTATCACAAACGTGAGTGCCTAGAAACCTGAAAGCTCACAAGGAATTAATTATTTTTTGATATTTTGTAGGGTTTTATTATAGCTTTCACTTCGGATATGATCCCGCGTTTGGTGTATCGCAACTACGTTTCCAAGGACGGCACTCTGAATGGTTATTTGGACTTCACCCTGTCCGAGTTCAAAGTCTCTGATTCCCCTACCTTGAACAGCCTAGCTGGCGATCTCACCAATATAACCACATGCAGGTAGTAGAGGAACTATATTTATAATATTTTGATAAAATATTTATAAATTTAACTTTGCAGATACACGGACTTTCGATTACCACCCTCGTCACCGGAAAAATACAATCTGAGCAGCATGTTCTACATCATATTGGCATGTCGCTTGGGATTCGTGGTGGTCTTCGAAGTGAGTAACAAACAAAGCTCATTGAACCTTGTTTCCAAAATATCTTTATATAATTTTATTTACCTATTCCAAAACATTGATGTGTGGACATGACATTAAGTTAAGCTTTTAGGGATATTCCAAGAATGCAATTCAGTTCAGGCATTGAAGGTGTGAGGGCTCTGAGGAATAACTTCGAGATTCTCGCTGGGCGACGACTTTAGCTTTCGATACAGGGCATAGATGCCATAACAAAATAGTGAGTTTAGCACTGAAAAATAAAATCAATCGTTATAAGTATTATACTAGAAAGTTATCAACAAGTAAACCCACCTATATAGATGCCAAAAATTAGGCTTCTTGCTATCCTCCGATCCACGGCAGCATCAATTTCATCAATTCGAAGCTCCAGACTTACGAAAATGCCCGTCTCTACGGCCATTGATAGGCATGAATTGATCAACCAAGGGGCAATGCAAACGAGTCGTTTCTGGGGATATAAGGAATATAAATAATCAAGATCTCATTGAAAACTGTAAGATCCCTCACCTGCTTGATGCCATCGACTAGGAGGCAGGCCACCATCAGATTTATCAATGCCTTTACCCAAATTAAAAGAGTTGCTGTCATGTAGAATACCTGCGAGAACTCCCGCACCCACAGATAATTCACTGAAAAATATTCATCTAAATAACATTTTAAACTAGTTTCTTATTTAGAATTTACCCAAAGTTGAAAAGAAGTTTCCGAATGGCGTTAAAGCCTCCACTTCGTTAGACTGCTCCCATTTCTCAATGTCCATGAAATCAAAGTACAGGTAATAGCTTGAGGGTGCCAGGACACTGAGGGCTATCAGAATGTCCACACAGGCTATGCAGAGACCCACCGAGGACAGGCTCAAAAATTCAAAGTACTTCATTTTTCACGACTTTAGGATTTATCGAGAAGATAAGAAAGCTACCCAGAATTTATGTTCTTTGTATCTTATAGCTGATTCGCTTTTGGTATCGTTTTAATTGCTTAATATCCTTGGCTTGTTGTGTTATCCTTTTATTTATGTTGCAATTGCGTCTGCTCGCCTCTGGCTGTTCACAGCTACTAAACAAATGTCAGACTCTAAGTAGAACTAGGGCCAATTATCTATTTAGCTGACATTTTATTCTATTCACTTTACTTGCACCTTCTCTGCTGCATCTTATGCTGCAAAAAGACCAAAGTCCGAAGTACATGTGTTGCATGTTTGTGTTTGCTGGCCCGGTTTGGTTCTGTGGGGTTTCTCTTCCGAATGGTGGAGGCAAGCTCGGCGAATTCGTGCCCAATTCCCCGAATATTAGGGTTGAGGCTAACACTTTGTCTTAGCTGCATTTAGCCAATTGCATTTACTGCAACTTGGCTGGAAAGTTGGCGGCATTCCCAAGGCTTCTTTGCTGACCCCAAATCAGTTGGAAGAAATATTGTAAATCAGGGGCAAGAGAGCTGATGAAATAAGGTGCAGAATTTTAAGTATTCCCTCCTCACTTTCAGAACTTTGTGGCGCTGGTGATGATTCTAGTTCGTTGGTGCATACCGGACATGAGTGTGGAGCTGCGGGATCAAATTCGGCGCGAAGTCTATGTGACCAATGAAATTATCATCGAACAGGAGGCCCATCGGGCTCGGTTCGGTATGTCCTGACTATTTAATTAAATTATCTAATAATATATTAATTGTGCTACTGTTTTTAGAGCGCGCCAAGCGCAGCAGCTCGGTGCTTCAGACGCCTGTGGACCAGGACTTGGACGCTGCCTCCATTCAGGAGCCCAATGCCAAATTTATCAATATCGAAAAGCTGCTTACCGAGAACCTCACACAAATCGAAATGGACGCGATTATACACGGCGAGAACCCAATAACAGGCATCGCAGGTGCAGATTGTTAGGGCACAAAATGCTCACTGACTCTGAATACATAATTCTTCTAGTTCTAAGCTCGTTCTCAAAGTGATTCATTGTGTTACGGATGTTCCTTCAGTCACTTAATTAGGCCTTAGTTATGACTCATTTATTGAAATTGATTTATTTATTGCAATTGTGTTGCAATTTGATTGCTAGCTTTACTCGTGTCTCAATTATTTTATGAAAGTAACGTAACTTTTATATAGGTATCCTTTTCTACTATAATTTACAAAGGAAAATGCTTTATCAGAGACTAAGTTTACATATTTATATATTATTGCAGCCCAAGTGAGTGCCAATCCTCAAAAGAGCACAATTATTATAACTGTCGAACTTGTAAATTGTACAAACCTTAAAACCAAGACAAAACTCACTCATCGTAAATAGAAAAGAAAAACTCAGGCTCTCACATGACTCGTAAATGAACATTTATTTTAGATAGTGTTACACACCTATACATAAACATAAACATAAATATATTTATTGCATTCATTGAATTGTATGTACATATGAATATTGATGTTGATATACTGGAATCTCTATTAAATGTTGATTACATAGAAAAAGAAAATATAATTAAAAGTAGCTACGAACTGGTGGAATATAATAAGAAATGTTTCATTGTCCATTTATTTTTTTAACAAATATATTCTTATGCAAAACTATATCATAATTTACAGAGCAAGTTCTAAAAGCTATAGGGTCACCGAATTATGGCACACATATTTACATAAATACATAATACTCAAAATGAGGAAAATTAGTATTATATAAGCGAACTTATAAGCTGTTGTTATTACTTTGCTTGTACACTGTAGGCAAAACGTGGAAGTGGAAGCAAGGAAGATTTAGAAAACACATATGAAACTATGCAAGAATTTTAGTTTTTGATTAAGTTATTAATATTGAACAACTCTCGGCAGCATTGAGCTAAAAATTAGAGGAATTTGTCAAAACTCTGTGGATCATTTCCCCACATTTCATCTAAATTCAAATGTATTGCTTATTTCTCTACAGTATTTCTACTTTTATCTTAGCGCACTAGTCACAAAGGGTTTCAAACAATTTTAATTACTTATTTAAATTTCATATTATTTAATTTTATTTAATATTATTATTTTTAGACTATAGTTCCGTTAGTTTTCTACTGTGTGTTTGCAAAGTTTTCCCTAATTTCTGTAGTTTTTTTTTGTTTTTTGGGTTAGGGATTGTTTTATTGTTTTCTGTAACTGTCTTTTAGTATCTTTTACAATAGTGTACCGATGTTCAATGGATTAAAAAAATTGAGAAGGTGCAAAAAAAAGTTATGGGTTACAATTTGTAGAATATATATATGCTACATTAAAAATATTGAAGTCATAGTGCAGCATACTTATAGGCTTGTAAATATAGCCCAAACTTGACCCCTTTTTACAAGTCTAAAAGTATGTCAGAAAATTATCCTGGCTACTCAAGACCAACAATCACCTAAGCCTGGCTAACAAGGAACAAATCTACAAGGCTGCCCGTGCCCCCACTTGGAGGTACGACACTCAGGTCTATGGAATGGCAGCCAAAACCAACCCCAACCGAAACCGTGTGTTCCAAAACAAAATACTCCGCAAAATCACAGGTGGAGAATGGTTTATACGGAACATTGACTTTGCCAGGGACCTCAGAGTCCCCATGAACGGGGACATTATCGACAGACAAGCCTCAACTCCAAACTGATTATCATTTTCAGTAAAACAAACCAGTAGCTTATTATTATACCGAAGTTCCCCCAGCTATCGATATGCCCGTCCGTTGTGGTCGTAGCGCTCTGTGACGCCATCAGCCAGCCCTGGTCCAACGAGAGAGTGCGATGTCCACAGATGGGGTAGGGAGGAGGCTTGAATGGCGCAACAAGCATGCATTTGGCCGAGCGAGCTCATTTGGCGCCCCAGCAGGCGACTTTCTCGAGATACAGATACTCAGGGCCAGATACTTGGTATCCGCTCTCCGCTCTCCCTCGCATGGCTGCGCATGAGTCGCGCGGCAGTGACGTCACTCGAGAAAAGCGTGCGCGCTCCACCACTCGATGGGGGGCGGCTCTCAGCTGATTGCGACCGCCAGCGGCGCGCACATGGCAGCACCGTGAAAATACATCTCGCCTACATTTTCATTCGCTTGCCTCGTTTTCCGCAGTGCAGAAGCTGAGCGCCTTGGATTTGGGTTCAGTTTACGTCGTGAATTGGTAGTATCAACATCGCAGGACGCACGACGCAGGCCGAAGGACACAGGAAGCAGGACGC
>VNJW01011352.1:0-10689 GCA_008042615.1 Drosophila auraria
GCATCAAAATGCAAGAAGAAGAGCACCAAACGTCTCAGCACCTGTCATCAAAAGTGGGATCGGCTCAGGCCCAGCGTGATAGTAAATGGCGAGCTCTGATGGAAGCACAAAATCTACGATTTATCGAAATACTAAAAACAATGCAGCAGCCTGCTTCAACAAAAACAAGTGAAACATCAATCAGACTGCCAAAGTTTAATCCAAACGTGGCTGAAGCTGACGCCAGCGCGTGGCGCAAAACAGCCGACATGATTTTCACGGAGCATTCTCTGGAGGGCAGCGCGCTAGTTATGTCGCTGAGCGGAGCACTGGAAGGGAGAGCTTCCCAATGGCTTGCACAGATCAGCTATGCTGGCATAACGTGGCCAAAATTTCAAGAATTGTTTGTTCTCCGCTACGATGACTCTGAGACACCGGCCGCCATCTTGTTGAACATTCTCAACGGACGGCCCAAAACAGGGTGCTTGCCAGCGTACGGTAGCCGATTGGTGACGTCACTTTTGACAAAATGGAAATCGATGGACATCGAAGGAAAAGCTGTCTCTTTCGTGCTGGCACACACGTCGCAAATCGACACTAGATTGCAGCGTCTACTGTTCACCACCAATATAACGAACAGAAATAAACTACAGCAGCAGTTGAAGGCGTATGCATCCAGCAAGCGAAGTGAGCATCTGGCTTCAGATCATTCGATCGGCCCCGACAGGAAGAGACTCAAGGTACACACACCAATGAAGTGCCATGAAGCAGTCATGCATTTGGGGTGACAGAAAACGTTAGACAAGGTTTATGAGCAGTATTGGTTCGGGCACATGTCCAAGTATGTACGAAAATTTGTAGAGAACTGCATTACATGCAAACTAGCAAAGCCTTCATCAGGGAAAATTCAAATGGAATTGCATCCAATTCCGAAAGTTGAGATACCTTGGCATACTGTGCACATTGACATTAGTGGAAAGCTGAGTGGTAAAAATGATGCCAAGGAATATGACATAGTACAAAAAGACGCATTTACTAAATTTTTTCACTTATATCATACTTTGTATTTAGATGCAGAAAACTGTATTAAGGCTGTAAAATCAACAATGTCACTTTTTGGGGTACCTAACCGTATAAAGCAGATCAAGGAGTTTCGCTTGTGGAAAATTTCGTGAATTCTGTTCAATGCATAAAATAGAATTACATTTGATAGCAACAGGTGCAAGTAGGGCCAATGGACATGTTAAAAGAGTCATGAGCACGATGAAGAGTATGTTGACAGCGGTAGAGATAGGTGAACGTTCCTGGCAGGATGCACTTAGTGAGGTACAGTTAGCCATGAATTGTACAACGAACAGGGTGACAAAGTATAGCCCCTTAGAATAATTGATTGGAAGAGAGGCCAGGCCAATGGGCTTATTGCCAATAAATAAAGAAACTAAAATAGATTGTAAGCAAGCGAGGGCTCAGGACAAAGAAAATATTGAAATTAATGCGAAATATGAAAAGAATCGAGTTGATAAGAATAAGGTCAAGATTGTAAAACACAGGGTTGGGGATCATGTCTTGCTTAGAAGTGAATAGCGGCATCAGACCAAATTGGATCTTAAGTTCAAAGGACCTTTTGTGGTTGCCGAGTTGTTGGAAGGTGATCGATACCTGTTAAAATCGTTAACTAACAAGCGAAGAGATGAAAAAGATGAAAAGAGAAATAAAGTAAGAATGATACCAACCTAGTGTTACAGTACGTACACGAGGACGTGTGAAAGTCAGAATGGCCGTGTCGGAAATGTATAAGGAGAAACAAAATGTAAATGAAACTGTAAATGTAAGAAAGAGAAACAATATAGAACAAAAGAAACTAAGCATCAGGTTATCTGTGGTTCCTTTTACTTGCATAATTGCTGAGAGCGAGGACTGAGAACAAGAGAGAGTGTCGACTCAGCCGAGTGTGGCGCGGTCAAGTGTTGGTTGCCTCTGAGAGAGCGAAAGAGGAAAAGGGATGGACAATTGGACAAGGCAGACTGCATGGCGCGTGCCGTGTGAAGCGAGCAGAAGGAAGCCAAGTTCAGTTTGCTCTGGGATCTGAAACAGAGAATTGCTCGTAGTTGACCGCGACTCACTGCGCATCACCATCAAAATACAAGAAGAAGAGCAGCAAACGTCTCAGCACCTGACATATACGTATATTTAAATTAGAATGCCATTTACTAAGTTTTCGTATATATCTTTAAAAACAACGAAAATCAGTTAATTTTACCCCATCGTTCTTATGGCAGCTATAAGATATAGTGGTCCGATTTGGATAAAATTTATATATAGTTGTACGCATGCATTTTTACGAACTGATGCCGTTAAACAGCGGCTGAAAGTTCCATACACGGGCCCTTATGAGATTGGCAAAACGATCAAGCTTTCACCCTTCGCATCAATGGAAAAGAGACTGCGGTATTAGTTGACCGCCTCAAGCCAGCGTTTCTTGCAAATGATGACCTTTTTTCTGAGTCGGAAAACCACAAACCAACTCTTTTAAGTTTTCATATTTAATAAACGAGTTTTAAACTTAAACAAAAGTCTTGGCGATTCCGCATCGAAGAAGTTGGGCTGCACTGTTTTTTTTTTTCATTGTAATAACAATGACCTGCATATATATATGACATGCGTATATATGTGGTGTAACGACCCCTGTTCGGGAGGCGGTATATCTCGTCGTTGGTCAGGGTTTGTGACAGAGAGATCGATAGATGATAGATTTATATTTAGATATTACTTAACTTAGTAAGATTGGGACTCCTTTGTGCGCCTTAGTTGGTTGGTGTCATCGTTGAGATTAACTTCGTCGCGCTCCGAGGTTGGTGTCTTCGCTGCGAGGGTTGCTGTCGTTGTTCTCTGTGGTTGGGTTCTTCGCTTGCGGGGGTGCGGATCGCCGTGCCCGTGAATGGTGTTTCCGCTGGAGGGGCTACAGATCGTTGTGCTCGTGCTTGGGGTCTCCGATAGCCCTTGGGTGTCGTCGTCGTGGACGTTTAGACTCTTGGGTATGTGTTAGGTAGTGGACGCTTCGGACCTTTGGGAATGAGTCAGTCTCCTTGATCGCGCTGTCGAGAGTGTGGCGGATCGTCGTGTCGCCTCATGTCGCTCCGTAAGCTTCGTGTGGCTTTGGTTCGCGGTGTAACGGCTCCGTGTGGCTTCGGGCTGCTGTGTATCGGCTTCGGCCCGCAGTCTATCGGCTTCGGGTCGCCTCGTATCGCCTCCTTGTGGCTTCGGGTTGCTTCGTGAGCCTTTGTTTTGGAGTCGGGTTGCTTCGTGAGCTTTCCGGTCGGCGTTGGGTTGCTTCGTGAGCCTTCGTGTCGGCGTCGGGTTGCTTCGTGTGCCTTCGTGTCAACGTCGGGTTGCTTCGTGCTCTGATCGTTCGGGTTTAGTGGTTCTCTAGGGCGTGTTAGAATTGCATGCCTCTATTCCGTGTCGTTTCCGGGTCGGAAGCCGGAAACGTGACTTCTGGAGGGAACACACTGAGATGGGTCTGGTTACGAAAAGCACAATCGGGCTCAGTGATCACGACCAGACCTGGGCTTGATTACGAAAACCACCATCGGGTGAACCACCACCGGTTACGGAAACCGAACTCTACGGATCTACCACTACTACCACAACTACCACGACTGGCTACCAGAACACTCACCTGCTTGCTGGCTGCTGACTTGGTCTGAATATGACATTTTGTCCCTTTCTTTCCTATGGCAGCTATAAGATATAGTGGTCCGATTCCGACTGAGAGACTAGTTTGTGAAGCAGACGGACAGACGGACACACGGTCATGGCAAGATAGGCTCGGCTGGTGATGCTAATCAAGAATATATGTACTTTATGAGGTCGGGGGTGGTATGGGGGTACCAGACCAAGGCAAGACCAACATAGCTTTGTTGATGTATATTCCTTGGCTGGTGCACCAAGTCGACTCGTAGGTGAATATCAGCCTTTCTTCGGAATGGGTTTTCCGCGTGGTGCCTCAAGCGACCCGTGTCCGCTGACTATAAGGTTCGCAGCTGAGGGGCAAATCCAGCTGTGTTTGAACGGAGCCTCCCCAGTGGCCTTGTCGTGGCGTAGGAGCGAAGCCACGCTCGACTTAAAGGGCCCCCGGGTAATCAGGTGCGTTGACGAGTCTTCAAAGGACATCCTGGCAGAGTGCGTAGCTAATCTTAGCAACGCATGGAAGGGGATAAGTATGGATTTTATATAATTTGTTTGTAAAAAACTCTTTAATTGTCGTTTTAGTTCTTTTTATTTTACACAACAGCACGCTCTCGTCGTCTGCAAGCAAGTATGTGCATATGCATGTGCATAAGGAATAAGGAAACAAAAAGCTCGTAGGCAAAGCGAGAGAGAATAAAGAGAGAGAGAGCTTTTTCTCTCTCTGAGATCTTCTTGGTTCATCCCTCTTCCATACACACAACACTATTGTGTATTTGTATCATTGTGACGTTTGTATTTTCAACAATAATAATGCTTATTGTTGCTCGTTCCTGCCAGAGAAATCCCAAGAAGGCCCAGGGCTCGCATATGGTTACCTAAGGGCCAGACTTACCATAAAAGAGTGCTCAAGACTCTGGGAGCACAAAACCCAGGTGTCTACATGGAGCACTGGGCCATCCTCAAGTCGGAGCTGGAGATGGAAACAAGTCAGCCGTTCTTGTTCCTCATCAACCAGCGATGCATCGAACAGAATCCGACAACAGGGTCCGGTACGGGATTAGGAAGTCCAAGATCAAGATCTTCCTAGTCGAGCCGGACGATGTCCTCGAAGAAGAAGTTGAAGATACCAACAAGCTGTTGGACGACTTGGTCATCGATGAAAACACCGCGAGAACAACTCGCCAATAATGCCTACCTTCGTGCAGATAAACCCGAAGCGCAGTTCACACGCTTCAGCTAATCTCGCAGTCCTTCTAAGGAAGAAGGACATCGACATCGGCCTAGTACAGGAGCCATGGACCTGAGATGAGCACATCTCTGGCATGGAATTGACAAGATACACAACATTATACATAAACTCGACAGGTAAGCCGAGGGCGGGTATAAGCAATAAAAACAACCTTAACGCTCATTTATATCCCAACCTCAGCAACTCTGATCTTGCAGTGGCAGGATTTATAGCAGCGGTCGGGACTGCCATTATAGTCAACTCAGTTTACATGTGGAGACGAAACACAGTTAGTTTAAGGCTTTATTCTTTTTATTATTTTACTTCTGTTCCTATTTCTCTTCATTTCTTTATTACTGGCTGCGTTTGACTGACTGCTCGCTCTCTCTGCGATCTGCATCAACCCCCGTTTTGGTTCAGAGAGCGATGAGAGCGAGAGAGAGAGCGACTTAACTTTACAGCTCTGTTATCTTAACAAAATGGTTTGGCACAATATCAGGGGTCGGCACCCAGCCACTCACAGTTTTTTAGTGCGTATGTCTGCGAAGCAAACAGACCTGTACGATTTGCTTCTCTGCTGCTGCGAGATCTGAGCAGTTGTGCATAGACTTTTCGGTTCTATCTCTGCCGCAGCAGCACCCGAACATTTTTAACATTTGATACGATGCCGTTTTTACATAGCCTTGACGCTAGCTATGACAGCCTAACAGAATCCCGAACAAATACGAAGCGCTTATACTATATGTAAATGTGCCGACAGCGCTGATTTGAACATTTTTGTTAAGGACTGCTTTGGGTTCGGAACATTGATGTTTCTTCAAAACTTTCCTGGAATTAATTGCTATTAAGTTTAATACTTTAAGAATAAATTCAACTTTGTATATAAATATGATAATCAAAAATATCCAGCGAATAAGTTGCCGGCACATAAACCGTTTGTTTCGTGTACTTAAACTGTAATCCCAAACAAATGTTTCTAACCAAAGCCAAGACTCTCGCCAGATTTGTTGAGTTTCAGGGCTACAACATAGCAAAAATTTGTGACAAATTTAAGTTTGTAAAATGCATTATAACTAAAGAACGAGAGGTCTCCCATTGGATATTCTTGTTTAATATTGAAGTAGAAAGGCCAAAGCTCTTTTTAAGCTGAATACCCGCTCTGAGCAACGTAAGGTTTGGGAGGTATTAACTTGAAAAGTGCCGATTCAAGCAGTGCATGATACTTTGACCGCGATTTTCTCAAAATTGGTGGGTGATGGAAACTTTTCAGTTTCGGACTAGTAATGTACCGGTTCAGATGTATCAGAATAAATGGCTTTTCTTCGCCGGCAAAAAAATTCAGATTTTTGTCGACCTGTGTTATTCATAAAATCAATTTCAAAAAATCTTACATAATCGTTGCTGCTCTTATTCTTGTTCTTTAAGCACATCGCTACGAAGTGCCCCATCTCGCAACATGCATAGCATGATCCTTTCTCTCGCCTTGGTTTTCCAAATTCCTTGGCCCAGTGTCCCCTAGCGTTACAGTTAAAGCACCGCATCTCGTTGTCCTTTTTGGTGTCCATCGACGCTTCCTTCTTAAGCTTTAGACGATTCCTTGATTCCGCAATTCTTGGTTCGGAATACCTTCGACAATGCAGCTCAACAACTCTTCTTCATCCAAGTTGATACTTTGAGCAAGCATCACCTTATCATTGGCATAACTACCAAACGCCACACTAACAAGACAAGTTTCTATTCGACTCGGTTTTGCGTTTGCCTTCGCCGTTGCCATTTTTGTTGTTCTTGCCATTTTCGCCGTTGTTGTTCTCGCCATCGCCGTTGTAGTTGTTTTTGCTGTTGCCGTTGCCGCCGTTTTTCTTTTTTGCCATTGCCGGTGTTGCTGTTCTCGCCGTTGCCGTTGTTGTTGTTCATGCCGTGGTCTGTGCCGCCGTTGTTGGTTTTTTTTTGCCATTGCCGTTGCCGCCGTTTTTGTTCTTGCCATTGCTGTTGTTGTTGATATCGCTGTTGCCGTTGCTATTGTTCTTGCCGTTGTCGTTTTTGTTGTTTTTGCCATTGCCGTTGTTGTAGTTCTCGCCGTTGTTGTTGTTCTTGCCGTTGTTGTTGTTCTTGCCGTTGTAGTTGCCGCCGTTGTTGTTGTTTTTACCATTGTCGTGGCCGCCGTTTTTCCATTCCTCTTCGTCGCTATCTTCGTCCGAAATTTACATTCCATACTCGCTGTTCATGCCTTCGTCGTATGCCATATTCTCGTCGTATGCCATATTCTCGCAGTCGCCAAAATTTTCATTTGAATTTTTCTCGTTTTCGTTGCCGCCAAAATCGTCCGCATTTTCTTCTTTGCCGTTGTCTCCAGATTCATTTGCCTTCTTTTTGTTGCCGTTGTCGCTAGTTTCGTTTAAATGCTCGTCGTCGTCTTCCTCAAGCTTTTCATGT
The DNA here is from genome assembly GCA_008042615.1 of Drosophila auraria. NCBI lineage: Eukaryota > Metazoa > Arthropoda > Insecta > Diptera > Drosophilidae > Drosophila > Drosophila auraria. The sequence continues at coordinate 7,331 of VNJW01011352.1, forward strand.
TTCGACAGGTCTTCAATCGTTTTCTTCATCTCCATTGGTAACGCATTTAAACGCATAATTAACATTTTTTGCTACGAGTAGTTGGTTTATTTAATACACTTAGCCACTTTTTAAGCTGCGCAATTGATATGTCTCCGAGTTCCATTTTTGCGTGTAATCTTCCCACTTCTGATAATGTAGACGAACTACAGTTAGTTTAAGGTTTCATTCTTTTTATTATCTCACTTCTGTTCTTATTTCACTTATTTTCTTTATTACTGGCTACGTTCGACTGACTGCTCGCTCTCTCTGCGATCTGCATCAACCCCCGTTTTGGTTCAGAGAGCGAGAGAGGAGAGAGAGTCAAGAAAACGACTTAACAGCTCTGTTAGCTTTACATTATATGTAATATTGCACAACGTGTTTATATTTATCTTCACTGATAATAAGTATTTATAAGTACATAAGTAGGTAGGTGTTTGGTCATGCCCTCTCGAAGTAATGGCCGGGCAGCAGCCGAATAATGCACGCATAGTTATCTGCATTTATCTAGGCACAACCTCGGCCTTTCCCTAAGCACAGCTTCGGCCGCCTATTTTGCCGAAGCTATCAGTCAGTTGTCATTCGATCGTTCTATACGAGAGATCAATTCTTGCATAGCCAGTTCGCTTATCTTACTTATCGGGCGCAGCATAGTTGTTGTTGGCTTACTAAATAGTATGAGCGCAGCCAGTATTGCTGTTCGCTAATCTTGCATGTACATAACTTTACATATTGCCCTGCGGGGCCAAAGCAGAAGGCAGCGTCATTACTTAATCGTGCAAAGAGCATCCGCACGCTGCTCACCAGAGATAAAATTTGTTAAAGATGCGTCTGAAAATGGTTGCGGAATTGAAAGCCTCAAGCATGATAAGTTGGAGGAGCTGGACCACGACGAGATTGGCAGCAAAACACGGGACGAATTTGATGAGTTGGAAGTTGACCTACGACGCGACCTGAGCGTGAAACTTGGAAAGCGACAACAACAGAGGGTCGGAGGGTCAGAGGGTCTGACAAAATCATCCCTATTCAACGGGTTCTTCGTACACTTGGAACCCAGCGCAAATTGGTGAATGCATGATCACGCACCTTCTGCTGCAGAAGGTGGATGCAGTTACCCAGTCTCAATGGGAAGAAGGAAGATCTGCAAATGAAATTCCTACATCTGATCAATTTTTGGAATTTTTGGGGTGGGCAACAATCGTTAACAACAAATGCAACAAATGTTAACATGCACCGAAATTCTCTCATCGCCAGTAACAATTTACACAGCTTCTTGGTTTGCCGTATGCAACGGCGCCTGAAGAAAATTAAAGATATTTTTATTTATTTTTGTTTTGTTGGTTGAGCCCGAAAGTATGCCCTTGAAGCTATATGTTTGGGCGGAGTGGCCAACTAAATTTATTGTCGCTGCGGCTGCATTAGAATAGCTAAAATAGATCAGCTGCATCAGGGTCGCAATTAAAAGCTCAGCTATCGCACCGCGACCAACTTCACAGACCTTGATCTAAAATCCGGTCACGTTCTTTTCTTTTCAATACGTGGAGATAAACACACGCGTTTAAGTCGAGTGCGTAAAATCAAAGTAAAATAAAGTCGGAGTCAGTGCTTATCTATTTTTTTCGAGGAGTTTTTACACCTTCGTAGTGACGGCAAGCTGCCGAGGTAAGCAGCAATATTTTGACAATTGAGCAGGCGTGTTATTTTAACGCTGTTCGTCTGGCAGATTTCTGCGATCCGCCCGGATTGGCGAGCTGCGTTGGACACTCGGATTAGAGAGTAGCTTTGGACACCCGGAGCCGCTGTGAGTGCTGCTGAGCACGCCCTACGCGGGACGTACCCGACGAGCACGGAAAGATCAGTGCCCACCGGAGCACCCTCGCGCCGAAGCTGCGAGAGACGTGCGCAGGTGCTAGGTGTCGCCAGGAGCACCCTTTGCAAACGGATCAGCGGAGCTAACCGCTGCTGCCACAGTCCCTCGGGATGTAAACAAAGGCGGCAAAATCTTCAAGAAGCGATCGTAAAACTCCGCGAATAAAGAGCGGCCAGCGGAGCACCATTTTTTAGTTAGCCGACCTAGAGCCGTTATTTTTCCAAGTTTTTGTTAAAACTTTTTTTTGTCAGCGTCGCTAGCGCAGGAGGTGCCGTTTAAGTGAATCAGGGGAATGTAGACCCACATCCACACCTCGGATGGCCCAAGCCGATTAACTTGGCCAAAACCGCGACTTAGGGTCCGACTAGTGCACGTGAAAATTTTCATAGGGGTTAGGTAGAATCAGTTCTTGAATTTTCATTCGATGTCCGGCCTTTTCCACCTACTACAGTGATCCATGGCAGCGAGCAAACCAACCGACAGTTTGGTTTTAAAAGAAAGCCATTCAAGATTTATAAATATCGGCGTCTAATCCGCCATAACCCGAATACATGTGCATCTTCGGCCCAAGTGCACCACACACACATACACAGATGTACAAGTACACTGAAGAAAAGTTTTGAATTAAAATGAATAAAAATACGTTAAAGTAAAATATACAATAAACCATAGGCAATAACTCAGTGTAAGGAGATATGTTTAGGGTAAATAAAACCAAACAAATATAAAGTAAAATTAAATGCATAAGAAAAATCTTGTAACGCTATCGGTTTTAGGTACACTCAGAAAACGAATTCGCCATAGAACTTAGAAAATCGCCATAAAACGAAAGTCACCCTTAAATTTAGGAAAAAATTTTATTTATAAGAAAAAATTTCTACTTCATAGAAAAATGTTCTTGATTTCAGAAAATGTTACCCCAAAAAGTAGAAAACAGAACCCTGAAAAATAGGGCGAAACTTTTCACCATTATTTTCTATTTTTTAGAAAAATTGCTACATTTTAGAAAGTTATACCCTAAAAAATAGAAAAGTTTTTTCAGAAAACGTGGGATTGACACTGTTTCTGAAAAACGCCAAAAAATCCCAAGAAATGGCATCCTTTTTCCTGGAAGAATGCGGTGTTTTTATGTGGTCACATAATACCGGTCTGTGATATTGATGTATGTAAATTTGGCTGAAAACATCGATGTGCGTGCTCTTATTGTGAAATGCGAATTTAAACAAAATGGAAGAAGTGCTAAGACAACTGGGTGGCCAAGTGTTTGCTGATCTTTTTAAAGGTAAGTCTAAATAAAGTCCATAAATATGCGCATGTGAAATACATTAAATACGCGCCCATCTTAAATGCGCTTTTTTTTATGAAAGATGTATGTATGCATTTAAGTATAAGTGTGATTGTTCGTATGTGTGCATATTGCCTATTGCGCCAGTTGCGCCATGATACAATAAATCAATGAGTGCGAGTG
>VNJW01011364.1:0-19723 GCA_008042615.1 Drosophila auraria
ACAGACAGACGGACAGACAGACGGACAGACAGACGGACAGACAGACGGACAGACAGACAGACGGACATGGCTAGATCGACTCGGCTGGTGATGCTGATCAAGAATATATATACTTTATGGGGTCTTAGATGCCTCCTTTACTGCGTTGCAAATATCATGGCAAAATTATAATACCCTCTGCAAGGGTATAAAAAAATAATAAAGGTTCACTTCTAAATAGCTTTGACCAGGAGGATAAAGATGACATGATCGAGGAGCAATGGCCTCGCAGGAGAAGAAACCATCGTCAGTCCACTCGTCGCCGTCATCATCGGCGCCAGTAGAAATCAAATGATTATATAAAAAAATTAAAAGATCATCGATAGATCGCGAAATGTTAAGATTTTGCCCACAATTCTTTAACATTTTAACAGTGTAAAATAAAGTGTAACTAAAATCAAGTGAAAATGCTTCCTTTTAAAGAAAATACAATTTGGCTTCTTCGGAAAAGCCGATATTTTTTTTAACAATCATTAGTCAACAGACATTTTATGGAAAAATGTTATAATAAAGTTAATGGACCTTTGAAGATCGAACTAAAGTATATTTAACCTGTAGGAATATTCAAATATATTCGAGGTTGGTATTTGATTGTGACCTAAATTGTCTAAAATCTAAACGAGGTTGAGTTCGTTGACACCCTGAAAACTAAAAATATTCATAGATCGCGTGCTCAACCTATAAATAGTTTTAAAACATTTTAAAATAAATCAATTAATTAAGTTTATTTGGTGTATAAATTTACATATATTGTTACCATTTATGATAGAAGAAATTATAGTAGAACTGTTTGAGAGAGCGACATAAGCTAGGTCAGACATGAGTCTGCGATACGGGAGTTGCTATGCAAATGATAGGCAAGCGTCAAAAGTTAACGACTTTTAAATGCTTTGGTTAAGCTGTGATTATGCTTTGCATTATGCAAACTAGCCTTTCTTTGCTGACATATAAAGAGGCCTCACGAGCATCTATAGAATATAACTCCCACCATGAACCTGCTAACTGGGCTACTCGAAGTACTCTGCCTGGAAACTATTGCCACTGGTAAGTAATAATTCGCCTCGCATTATAGGGTTTAGTCCTTTGGTTATCTAATTTAAGCTGAAGGCCAGCGGATAAAGGGCAAGCAGAACAACAAACTCGCCACGTTAAAGAGACTGAGTCCCTCCATATTCGGTCGCTCAGAGATCTCTGAGGAAGTGACGAAACCTACCACTTCTGAAGCCACCGGAACGCTAACGCCCTTTAAGCCTGCAACTGACTTTACTAGCGACGAAGCATCCACAACTAAAGTTCCGATGCACAAAAATACTCTGAGAATTATCAAATTTCTGGATAGCTTGAACTTTGACCACATAGACCAGGCCATCGATAACTAGAAACTACCAGACTTTAAATAGTAAATTTAATAAGCCGCAAATTATTATGTCATAACTTATCAATAAAATATTAATTTCAGTAATAAAACCACTAGAGTTTCCTGCCATTTCTAAGCTTAAAAAATCAAATGTAGTAGTAATATTGCTCAAAGCTGGAAATTCAAATATTCGACACAAACCATATTGTATATATTTTCAATTCCGCCTCAAATAAAATTTCTCATTTAAAATGTGGGAGCAGATGGAAAGATATCGCAATCAATTTTTGCAACGCGAAATCAAGGATGTGATGAAGCCCAGCTCCATCAACAGTCAGCAGAACAAGGGTAAGTATCGGAATATTTTTAAGGAGCTTTTGTTTAAAAAATACAACCCCAGAGTGGGCTAAGGCCGTGGAGAAGCGGGACCGATGCAAGTGCTTCCCCAATCGCGACGCATCCAGCTCTACTTACCTGGCGGATCGGGCCCAGCTGGCCTACGGCTTGTTTGCTCTGCCCAAACTATTGAGGGAAATGGACAGCGATGTTCGCCTGACCCACTGGAAGGCCGTTGTCTCCTTGACCGAGTTCCTTTTAAATCCACTGAATGCCCAGAGTGCTATCACCGAATACGACATCGTGAGAAAGTGGGTTGAAGTCTTAGGTTTTTGCCACCAAGTCATTCTTTCCTACCTGAAACAGGTTAAAGAATGCCTTTATGCGCTTGAGGTTGAAGCATCACAAGGAGGAACATCGAGAGGGGGAGATGTACCTCAAGATTTACAGTGAGTATGCGAAGAGTAGCCTTTAAATCTTTTAGTCTTTAGGTTCTTGTATTTTCTATAAGATATTCTTTCCCGCAATTTGAATGGTGCCGAGGATATTGCCAATCGCAAATGCCTTCGGGTGGAGTTTTACAAGATTATTAAAGACAAGGAGGAAGTGAGGGATGAGTTGGCTTCGGAGATCCTGAGCAATTTGACGGGGAAAACAAAGGGTGAGCTTGAATGGATTTCTCAATGTCCAGTTAAGATTTCTCCCCTCCCTCAAGTTCTGGGCATTATTCTGAAGGACCCAGAGAACTTTTGTGCGTTGGCTGACATCTTTAAGGAGGATCCCTGTCGACCGTACTATCCGGAACATTTGTGGTGTCACCTGTGCCACCTGCTCGAAGTGGCCCCCGAGCGGGGACTGGAGCTGGGCTTCTTCGAGCTGCTCCACTTGAGGATCCTCAATCGGCTGCCCAACTACAGAGACATGGCCTCCAAGGCTTTCGCCCTGCTGCTCCGCTGTGCGGAGGGCCAAAAGCGTTTCGACGCCGTGGACGGAGTGAAACTCCTGTACGATATCTTTGCCACGATGGAGGGTAGGCCCAAGAAGCTGCTGACCCTCCAGAACTGGGAGTACGTGGTCCTGGCCCTGGTCAATGGACTGCACAGCAAGAAGGCTCTGTGGCGGAGTCGGGAGTTCACCATGCTGCCCTGCTATGTGGGTCGCATCATGGAGACCACGGAGGCCAACCCCCGCCAGCAGCTGTACTGCCTGAAGGCCATGCGGGAGCTGGGAATGATGCCGTGCATCAAGCGCTACATTATTGGCAACTGGCTGGGGGACATCTGCAAGCTGTTTTGCCTGGACGCGGAGGCGGAGTGCGCCAGGGACGCGCTGGTCGACTGGCTGCGTCGCGATATAGCCGAAAGTAGTTAATCTTTCCCATGTTTACACTCATTTAAAGCTTATTGCTGAGAGGGAACATAGAATTTCCCCTTTAAAACCGTTGAGATAAATTCTAACTACCCCTGAAGAGTTACTCTTGGTCCCAAATAGGGGCTGTTTTTGGGACACATCGAAAGAGAGAGCTTTTCTGAGAGAGCAGCCCTCAGATGCCGTCAGCTGTTCTGCATTCTCCTTCAAAATAATATAAATTGTGCTTCATATTTAACACTTAAAATCCAGGAATTCTATTTACGATTTAAGTGACTTCAGAAATAAATATGCTTCGCTTGCCTTGACCCTGCCGAGTTCAGCTGCTGTTATGTCCTTATTTATGGACAACTTTCTGCATATTTATGGACACTTGACTGCCGAGTGCGAACTGCCAAGAAGCAGCGGCAACAACTTTTCCAATTTCCGATGCCTGGACATCGGCCATAATAATGAGCACTGACACTGCAAGGATGCCAGGATGCAGGGCTGCCAGAACAACCACCGCAGCAGGCACAACAACAAGGGGCGGAGGCAGGGACAGGAAAAGTAACAACCACTGACCAGAGTAGCCACAGCAACCGCAGTTTGCGGTTTCTTTACTGCCTGTCCCTTTTTTTCCACATCTACATATTTTCATATCTATGCGGAGTCCTTCGTCCTGCCTCCCCCCACCACACATACTTTATATATATAATCCCATTTTTTCCGTATTATTTTGCTGCGGTGACAAACTTGGCAACGAGTTGCAGTTTCTTTTTTTAATTTATTTGGATTGGCGGCGGCGGCGAAGAGAGTTCCTTGTCCCAGGACAACGGATCCAGGACATTTCGCATTCAATCCAAAGTCTCTGGTCTCCGGGCCCGACTCTTTTGTGAACTTTTTAATTACCGCTGCGAGTTTTCCTTGTTTTCTTTGTAGTCTTTTCTTCACTTCGGGTTTTTCCTTTTTGTTTTCTCAGCTTTTTTGCATTTTTCCCATTTTTCAAGTTGTTTATGAAATATTTTATGGAAATTATGCAAAACTTGTTTACCAGACTTCATATTCAGCCAGCGTTCGCTCGCCGCTCGCCATTTGGCGCCTTCAAGCAACTTTTCACCACTTTTCGCCACTCGAATTAATTGCATAACAAATTGTGTTGATGAAGTGCAAGGAATGCCGAAGCCTTTCTATATAGTAACTGAAATTAATGAGGGAAGAGAGCCCCTATAGCATAGGGTTTTGTATTTGGTTAAAAGGTGTTTTTTTGGCTGCCTGCTTGTAGGAAAGGATTCCCTAGACTGGTTCATTGGGGTCAGCTAGGCCTGAAGCTACAAAATAATTTGAAAAATATTCAGAGGAAGTGAAAGTCTACTCCCCAGCTAGTTCCATCCCTAATTGGACACCATCAAAGGCCATCAACGACACATTACCCCCTTAACGACGGTAATTATGGGACTCGGAACACTAGCAAACTTCCAAAGACTTCAGTCTAGTATCCATTTCATCGATGGCCCTTTGGCGGTGGCCGCTCCGCCAGAGCAGCCGTTACCTGAGCCTACACGTGCTCCTCCTGCTGCGCTTCTACCTGTCGCAGTACCGCTGCCTGGGCCTGATGCGGCTCCGCTACGTGGAGGAGCGCAACGAGGTGCGCCTGACCCCGTACAGCGTCACGGTCGCCCGGATGATTGGCCTGTGGTTCGCCTTCTTCTTCACGCTGGCCTTTGTGGATCCCTACAGGCTGATGCTGCACATCCAGCTGCTGGGCTTCACCTGCTCGGTGATGCTGCAGCCAAGGCGGGTCGTCGAGGAGCGGTCGCGGCTGGTGAACGAGTTCCTGCGCCTCACGCCGCAGCTCTATCGCTGCTGTCGGCGCAAGCTGAAGATGTCCTGGCTGACGATCCTGCAGGGGCTGCTAAAGTTCCTCACCTTCCGGATGTTCTACATGGCCCTGCTGGTGCCCAAGGACACCAGCTACATGCTGCTGCTGATGGTACTCATCGTGGTGCCCGTGGCCCTGGCCATTTGGGTGATGGACGTGACCTCGCACCTGGTCAGCATCGCTCTACTCCTGCTGCTCAAGTCCTTCCAGCTGATGAACGAGGAAATGGCGGCCGTGGGCGAGAAGCTACCCCTGGAGATCCTGCGCGGGAATTACGGAGCAATTCGCAGGCTGGAGCGTCGCCAGGTGGCCCTGCACCGCCTGCACCGATCCTATGTGAGGCTCACCCAGGAGGTGATCAACTGCCTGGGTCCCCAGCTGGTGCTGATCCTTCTCTACAACCTGAGCACCATCTACACCCTGTCCAGTGGGCGCTGGTGGCGTCTCATCCAGATCTCGGTGCTCGTCAACAGTGTGCGATCGCTCCTCGTCTCACTGGACGAACTGGAGGCCATGACCAGAGCTCGGCAGGACACATCGTGGATGCACGTGGCGCAGCTACTGCAGTTCGACGAGATACTGGCCACCCATGGTTGGCTGGAGCGCAAGAGCTGGAAGTGGAGATGGCGCTGCCAAGACCCCGACTCCAAGATACCGGTCCTGCAGCCGGGACTGAAGATTCTGGGACTGGTCATACCAGACCGACGCCTCCTCTTCCGCATTGCCTTCGCCTTTTGCAGTGTCCTGCATTTGCACTACATGTGGAAGAGATCGGCTCTGGTCGCCGAGAGGGAAATCATCATTGATTCGGAATTGGTTTAGTTTGATGAATGGGATTTTTGAGAAGGAAAAGGAATTTTATAATAAAATATTAATCATATCTCTGTATTTTTCCCATATTTATTAGAGCCTTCTCAACCCTCTAATAAGGTGTAAAAACTTCGCAACCATGCAGTTAATTTCCAACTGAAGGAAAGTATTTACCCGCAGGATTAATGCACTTTAAGCCCATTGTTTATGGAAGTAAAGTTGGTCCTCTCCAGAGACCGTAAACTATGTAGTTTCTCCGCCAAAGAATACCCATTTCTCACATGCTTTGATTAACTTGGCCTTGGGAGCTGTCGGGGTCGGCTTTAAGACATTTATCATCTATTTATTGCACTCCAAATAATATTTGTTCGATGTAACACGCACTTTACAAGCTCGAGTTTGCTCCACGGGAGACGAGGAGACGAGGAACCGGGGAGTCAAGGAGGCGACTCCTGCGGGTAATTTTAAATAATTTATGCATTCGCCCCTGCTGTAACATGCTCAAAAATAACAAGAGGAGGCGCTGCTTCCGCTTCCTTATTTTCCGGCTCCTGACGCCGCCTCCTGCCGAGTGCCTGATATATGTAATTGCATGGCTGGCCGAGCACTTGAGGTGTTGGGGTCCTGCTGCCTCTGCCATCCTCTGCTATCCTCTCACACATGCCTTTCCTTCCGTTCTCTGCTCGCCGGCAAGATGGGGATGCGGATCCATAAATTATTTTTAAAACATTACCTCAACGAATGCGAATAAGTAGAAATATTTTATGTATACAATTTTGCACCTTCTAAAGCAGCCCAAGATTTATAGGTAAGTGGCAGCAGGGACTTAGCCCCGAGGATTGTCACAGTTGGGTTGATTAAATTCCAGCACTGAATCCGGCAATCTCTGGCCCAGTTTTGCCATTTCAATTTATGGCCATTCCTCGCTCTAATCTTGTTTATTCCTTTTCCTTTTCCATTTTGGCCGGAAAACATTGAAAATCAATTAAACTTTTATGCGCCAACAACGAGGCAGACCATGAGAGATAGCAAATGGCAGTCAAAATAAAGGAATTTTAAAGCCATTTTAATTGAATGTAGTTGGGTGATCAAATAAAACATTTTATCGGGGCTTTAAGAGCCCTTCTCTCGACAAACTTTGACTTTGATTCGAGTTTAAAGTTTCGTTTGTTCGTTCGGGGAAGCTTGAACTTCTTATCCCGATATCTTACATCTCCGGAGAGCTCCTTGGGGACAAAGGACAATGGAGTGTGACATCTGTCGGGGGTGGCAGAAAGGGCGAGGCAGTGCCTTTCACACTTGTTGTTATTCTGAGAATTTTACACTCCGGCGAAAGGCCAATAATTTGCAAAACATAATGTAAGTTATGCCGCAGCCGCGAAGAAATTAAGCCGCTGGCGTGGAAAGATATATACACGTATATATAGGGGAGGGAACGGAGGAATATCTGGCAGTAAGGGAGCTGCTGCTGCTGCTGGGGCCCCGGGCAAGCGGCTTTGTGTATAAATCTCTTTAATTTATTAGATTTCATTAGACATTTCGGCGTTGAGTCTGGCCGCGGGTGGTGGCCCTGGACTGCACTATGGGGAATTTGACCGATTTTTTGGAATAAATCTATTTTTTAAAAGTATGCCAATTTTCGATTTTTTAATTTTAATGTGTTAAGAATTGATCAAACTGTTATGAAACATACTGCAAATGTTAACTTAACAGTCTAGTATTTAAATACCAACTGTTAAAGTCAGCTGTTGCAAACGCACATTGTGTGTTTACATTTTGCTTAAATTTGAAGGGCACATTCAAATCAATATCTCTGCAACAGTAGAACGTAAAACACTAAATTTTGAAATGAATATTAATTGTTAAGGTATGTACTTTGTGTAATTACTAATATGTTGCCTAATATGTGCGTACATTCCTAACAATTTGTAAATGTAGCAGGTGATGTTTTCGTTTGGGTTTTGGAAAAAAAGTTCAACTTTCAATAGAGTTTTAAAAAAATGTTCCACTTTGTTTAGTGAGTGTCTATATCCATGTTGTAGAGTCATTTATTGTGAATTCAGGACATATTGTCTCATAGTGCACTTTGTGCGACTTCTCTTGTAATTTAATTTTTAGATTATTACCTTTTGTATGGCAACGCTGTATTGCTTACCAGATGGAAAGCAGTTTCTGGTGAGATTGTTTCTATGAAAATTATAGGAAATCGTGATCCGATCTCGACAAAATTTTCTATGTTGTGTTAAAAGAGTATAAATTTGAAGTTTACAAAGTTTTATGCAGATATCTTATCTTTTACCCGATCTCTTCTATGAAAGCTATAGGATATAGTTGTCTGATCCGGTTAATTTTCATTCAGAATTTTGGTATATATATATTATTACGATTGGTAAAGTTTCATGTTGATATCTAATAAACTAAGCGAGTTATTAATATTTTCCAAAAAATTGGTCAAATTCCCCATAGTGGACTGGGACTGGGGTTTCGGGGAAGGCTGCCACGATTTTTATATTAACAAGCTCTGAAACATGACTTTCCCTTGTGCGGCCCGTCATAAAAAGTAATAATGTGGTCCGTAAAATCGTTAGCCAGCGGCCAAAAGGGAGAAGGCCAAGATGAAAAGGACAGCGTAATGAAGGTGTAGCATACTTTTTCGGGCTCCGCATTATTTTTATCAAAATAAATGCTATTTATTTGTATTTCTTACTAAAAAAAAACCTAAATATATTACGAATAAAACGCCAACTCACACAAGGATTTGTTTTGGCTATTCAAACCCGGAATTTAAATACAATTCGAGCGTGTCCTCTGGCCATATCTCTTTACTGGCTCTCGCACACACATGTATAATTTAGGATCACTCCAAATAAATTACACACTCAACGATGTCACACACACAAAGGCAACAACGTTGTAATCAACAAAATTACACTAAAATACAAAGCAGTAAAAAAAGAAAGGAGAGAAATAAATTTGACACGAATGCGTCGACGAGGATGACACAAAAGCGGCACCTACCCAAAAAAAAAGGAGGGGGAAACCCTTACTGCTACCCCAAAACCGAAACCCCCTTTTTCCCTGGAACCCCCTCCGGTATAACAGCCTAGCCCCTCTCGCCCACCCCTTGGCCGCCATGAAAGCCAAAGTAAAAATGGCACAACGCTCGAAGCCAAACAATGTAAAAGTTGCTGCCAGGACATGACGAGGCGAGCAAGTGGCAGGCGCCGCTCCTGTAGGTGTGCAACCAAGTCTGTACACGGCAGGAAATTGATTGATTTTAATTTTCAAATTAAGGAAATAATTTAAATAGCCAAAAAAAGTCTTTGTTTGAAGTAAGCTGCTTGTCTCTGTCGATATCTTTTTGTGTCTTTAGCAGGAAAGTTGAGTTTAAAATTCCATTATAAAAGACCATTGGCAAGCTTTTTTAATTCAAGAATTTAATAAATTATTTAAATTGTAAACAACAATTTAAATAAACAACAATTTAAATAATAATATTTAAAGAATCTTTAACAAAGATTGTGTGGTACTGGCAAGCCTTTAAGCACTTTAAGCAAGGAAGAAGGAAGGCAAAAGCCTGCCTTGTTGAAGAATAAAAACGCACTTCAGCTTCAATTTTTCTCAGTGTACTTTGACAGCTGTGCGTGCTTGTCTGGGTGCCAGTGAGTGTGTGTCATGTGCGACACTTTGTAACATATTTTTTCTCATTTGTTTCCAAGCGCGTCTGTCTGCGTGCGAGTGTTTGCCGCTTTTTCGGCGTCACTCGTCAGTGTCTGCTACTCTCTCCACTCTCTGCTCCTGCTTTCTCCTTTCTCCTCTCTCCTCCTTTATGCCGATTCACGTGTGCGTGCATATGTGTGTGTCTGTGCGCTATATTGTTTTTGCCACGCAGCACACAGTACCACTCAGAACACCCTCTCCCCCTCTCCGTATCAATCAGTTAAAAATATTTTCCGCTGCCAAAGGTTGCAGGGCATGGCTTGGGGGGGAGGTGGCGACCCCCTCCTAGTGGTTGTTGTAATTTTTATGGCTACATTTATAACATTTATTTTGTATTTTTACGAGCTGAATTGTCTTTTGTTGCTTTATTATTATGTCTCAATTTGGCTTTTTATGAGAGTTTTCCTGGTGAAAAAGGAAAAGCGGGACAAAAAGGGAAAACTCGGGCACAACTGTGGGCGAAAACCAAATTGCCAGGCCGGGTAATGACATTTTAAGTGTGCCCCCGAGGGGGGAAAGGGTCTAAAAAATATTATAACGAAATATCTGGCAGGGTTGTTCATAAAGGGTGTATGCCATAATTTTTTCATAACTTCCTTGTCGCGCCTCAGGTAACACTTTTCGAGTAAAGTTTTAATGACAAATCAGTTTTGGCTCTTGCGTTTTTTAACTTTTAGGACATCGTAAAATGTGTTTTATTTAAGAAAATATGCCTGATTAATATTTTTTATAGATTTAGTATAGGACCTCTAGAAAGAAACATAGTTCAAAGCACAAAAACGGTAGCTTCAGCCTTTATAATCATTGCAAGTAAATTATATTTCCTAATAAATACTTTCCATTCATTCTTATTTCCTCTAAAAAATATATTAATTTCAATAAAAAGCGAGCTTAAGTTCCCCTTTTTTTTGTCAACCGCAGAGACATCTGAGATCGGGCCTCGAGTGCATTATTCATGCACGTTTAGACAATAGTTGTCCGGCACTTGATATTTTTTTCGCACTCCGCCCCCCGTTGGCACTTTAGAAAATGAAGCCCCGGAAAAGAAACCCCAACAAAGCAAAGTATTTTTATAATAACTTTTCCAACAATGGAATGCTTTGTTTTCGCCTTGATTAAAATATATATTCATTCTTGGCCAGCATATATATAGTACTATATAGCATAGATAAAATGGGGATTATGCAGGACTTCTATGGGAGGAAGGGCCGGGGAGAACCTAGTTATAAAACAAATTATGCATTATTAAAAACACAAGGGAATGGAAATGAAGCTTCGGCAGACATGGAGAAGACGCGGGCCATGGAGCAGCAACTGACAATGAAGCCGCAAAAACTTGGCACAGCCAGCGCAAAATAAAGGAAAAATATAAAATATATATATAGGAAAAAATCACCATGGAACCAAGAACGGAATGTTAAATTTTATAAATAGAGCGGAGAACAACAGAGGGGCAGGGAGGAGGGGCACGGGAGATTGAAGTGCCAGCAAATTTATGGAATACGTACATTTCCTATTTTTCCTATTTTCCTCTCCATTTTCCTTATTTTCTGCCCCCCATTTTTGTTGATTTACTTTTGCTCTGCGCAAATTGAATCAAATGCAATGGGAAAGGGAGCAGGAGGGCAACGGGAGGAAGTGCCAGGATCCTGGCGAAAGGCTGTCAAGGATTTCGTGCGCCGAGTTGAAAGGCAAACGAAGTTTTGTTCTACAACAATTTGTCCTCTACTTGCTGCAGTAAAAGCCAAAGCCAAAGCTAAGCCCGAATCTGGATCCAAATCTGAACCTGACAAGCTGCAAAATATTTTATTATATGTAAGCAGAGGTGAGGAACAAGCCAACTGACAATGAACAAAGGCAAACACAAAGACGGAAGCCGAATCGGAATCACTGAATGTCAACTTTAATAAGTTTAGTTAACAGAAAGTTAACTAAAAACTAGGAAAATCATGGGATTGTTTTAGGGAGTGAATTCTCTGGCAACTAGGTGGAAATCTAAGGCCTTTAGTAAGGGAAAACCATAACAGTTTATATAATTTAAACACAAATATAAATATATAGAAATATTTGTGTAAATTTATTAGGGGGCAAAATCTTTATTAAAACCGATTTAGTAAGTTAAAATATTTTTTTAAGCTGGAAGATGGAAAAGTAGCATAGCATAATGGTACCTTCAAAAGTAATTTAAAATGTTCTAATAAAATTATATATATATATTTTTTTTTCCTTATATTTAAACATATTTTCAATGCAATTTTAGAGCTTTTCAGGCTTAAATGTTCAATTTTAATATAATTTAGATAGTTTAATATTTTCTTGTCCATGTTAAGCCATTTTTAAAATGAAGAAACATCTCAATTTATTATAAACACGCTTATTTTGATTTAATCTTTATTTTTCTCAGCTTTCTCTTGGCTCTCTTAAAAGCTTCAAGTCTAATTATTCCATTTATTTGTGTAAGCACCGTACATATTTGCTAATTTGCAGAATTCTTCCCCTATAAAATCGTTCTCCCAATTCTATGTGAACACAAGTGTTTGCTTTTCCATTTTCCATTTTCCCAGTCCCTGTTCCCATTCAATTGGGCAAACAACAAAGACCTGTAACGTTATATTGCGGCATTTAAATGTTAATTCTCGCTTAGAGCTGCACGCGTCGTATACGTAATATCGTTCAAACTGATTTTTAGTTGCAGTTTGAGGCAGGATACCCTATATATACGTGTGTGTATATATATATAAACACACTGCTGACCGACCACATTTTGAAGCGAGTTGATTTTGCAGTTCATTCAGCATGTTGACCAAAATTGGCGCGGTTTTAGCCATTGCCCCTCTCTTGCCCCCTCTCGCACCCCCGTTTGATATGAAATAAGTTTCAGCTGCTATTTTCGGGCGTTTTGTTGCCTTTCTTCTTCATTTGGCAATTTTCCGTTTTCGAAACACCCAAACAATGTGCGGACTATTAGCCAAAATGTTAAATGACACGTTGGAGGGGGGTTCCCTCCCACAGTGCATGTGATTGGGGCTTTAACTGTTGTTTCGGTGGATTGTTTTCGGTCGCTTAACTGCTAAATAAAACAGGGTACAGTTGTGCTCTGTGCCGAAAAGCAGTCAATTAATTTTAAAGGATTTTTCGGGCGAAACAGTTTCCAAATCAGATCAGAAATCCGCCAGGAATTCCTTTTCAATCGCTCGCCCCAGAAATTAAATAGAATTTATCATCACCGAGGCAACCTCGGGGCCGGGGCTCCGGGCAGGGTCGTTAAGCAGGAGCAGCTGCTGCAGGTCCTGGCTGCTGCAACCGGTCCAAGTGTATTATTAAATTTTCATGTTTCATCTCGGCTGATAATCCGGCGAAACAAACGAAAATTGAAGTGCAACTGGCAGCCGGGAAAATAGAAAGATTCGGGGTCCGACTGGCTGGCTTCCCCCAGGCAATCTCGAGCACATGTCCTTCGGGGACAACGGATTTGCTGCTGCTTATAATGATCTGTATCTGTGTCTTGGTTCTAGAGTGCAGGGTGAAAAAATTGTGAAAAGGATAAGGATTGTATTAATATTAAAAATAAATAAATTGAATTTAAGTTCTTTCTTAAGCATGTTTGCTGGGAATTTATTTATTAAGTAGCCAAACTAGCCAAATCAAGAACTCACCTCTGTTTTCATTTAAATAAAACCTTTTTCAAATGATTAACAAAAATTTGTGCATTTCTTTATACCTGATTCATGTAAGATTATGTATTTATAGCTTGTTCGTGGCGCCTGCCTTCCCTTATCTGGCTTGTAGAGTCAGAGGTAATCTTTTAATTATGACAGCCACTAATTAAACAATAAAATGGAAAATAAATAATGACATATAGGTCGAAACAACAATCTCTTATCTGTCTTCCTAAGTCAGAGGAAATTTCTAGGAATAAGGCAAGAAATTTATAAATTGGTGCTATTTGTGATTTAATATATTTAAAATTTATTTTAATATTTTTATAGAATAAAAAACCTGAAACTTTAGACCTAAGTCATAAACACACTGTTTTAAATAAAGTCTTGTTTCTCTTTTAAATTCCCTTAAAATTCCCCCTTTTTAATCACCATATTTCCTCAGTGTATATGTGTGTTGAAGGCGACAATCCTTGCAAGGATTGCAACTCATTTGAGCCCAGATCACGGGGCACGTTGCCAAGGTTCTGGTGTAAATTTCAATTTGACTGCCACGCCGAGACTCGCCGCATAAATCATACTTAGTGTCTTGGAAGCTGGTCTTTCGGTGTTCCCTGGCTGTTGCTATTTATCCTTTATTCCTTGCTGCCACTGCCGCCGCTGGCTCATTTGTTGGCAACAGTTTTTGGGCTTTGTGTGTGTCTGTGTGTGCAGTGCATTGCATTTCCCGTTTAGTCACGCGACAAAGTCAAAGTTTTTCCATTTCCCATTTCCACCCGCCCTTCGTGAATTATGCAGCCCTAACTGGAGGTGTTGGCCGCTTTGTTGCCATCTCCGCCGTTAAAGGATGATTGATTATGATGGTTATTGCATTGCCAAAGAGCACACAAAGATAACTTAATTGCCACGACTGCTAGGGAGCTGCAATTGTCACCTCCGCATCGGTGACCCCGCACAGAGAGTTCATGCTGAAATTGAAGTCGAGTCCTGGTTATTATGGGTGCCGGGGTGTTGACCAGCCATGTTGGTCATGACCATTAACAGCAGCCAAATGCTATTTGCCCCGGGCAATTGGCCATTAGTTTCGGGATTTTTCCCTATCTCTGCAACATATGGCAATTAAGGCGGGCACTTGAACTGGCTTCCATTCGAGGAGAAAGTCATAGGTGTAAAGATGGAATTACGTAAATCTGGGTAGGGAAATATTAAATAAGGAAAGTAAATGGGCATAACTATATGTACAGGAAAGCCATAAAAGGGCAAGGCTGTTCGTCACAGAGATATTAAATTATTTACTTCCCTTTTGATGAATAGAAATATTATCTAAAATATATATTACGATTTAATTTCTCCCTGGCTTGCTGGTAAATAGATGTCTACAGGAAAACTGCCATAACGCCTAACATATTTGGTCAAAATACTCATAGCTCTTAGCTCCCAGCCCGAACAGTTTGTCAAGCAAACACGTGGCAGGACAGGACTCCAGATGCAGCTGCTCCCTCTGCTTACAGAGCTCTCTTATATCGCTGGGAAAATTAAGTAAGTGAGACAATAGAAAAGCTGCTTATATAATGTATGTGTGTGCAAGTGTGTATTTTGGGGGGTTTTTCTCGCACGCCTTGGGTTCTTTCGAGCTGCAACGACTAGCGAACAGCTGGTGGCTGTTACTAAGGCTACTTAAATGGTGCCATGTTTGCGTCGTCCTCCTCGGGAGTAGTGAATTATACTAGCGTTTTTAGCAAACGTTTAGATGCTTTTAATAGCCTTGGCACAAACACAAACACTCGCTCGTTCTTGGGCATAAAGAGCCAACAGGGACCTCTGGCCGTTGTCTCTTTCTTACGGCCAGTGTCTGTCCCTATCTTTCGCTGTCTTAATTTCATTGTTTGTCTCTCTCACTTGGTCTTTGTTCTGTTCTCCCTCTCTCTTTCTGTTTTGTGGCTCAGGCATTTCTTTAATTATCCAATTACAATGGCACAAACGAGATGGGCCACAAAAAGAAGAATGAAAAAAGTAAGGATAGTGTCATACCCCAAGTTTTTCTACTCTTGCTTTCTCTCTCTAGTCTTCTTAGGTTTTATATCTGAATTTATGGGGTTTATTAGACCTGGAGAAATTGTTGTCCTTCAAGTATTAATAATATTGTCAAGTTATACATATATTTGTTTCGCTATTTTGTAGATTTTGAAGGGCCCGTATTTTTGTTTAGGTATATTTTTTGTATTTTTGGTATTTCTGGAGTATTCCAAACATTTGGTATAATCTGGATTTGGTTTAATTGGCGTATTTGGTATATTTTGTATATTTTTTAAGCCCCTCGATGTATGCTGCATATTTCCTTGTACAAATAACCAGGTATTAAGTAGCCGTGGCATTTCTTATTTCTCTTTAGTTCCTTCTTACTTTTCTTTAGTTATTTTTTTTTGCTTCACTTTGGGTTATCTTCTGGGATTTTTATGAGCTTATTTAGTCTGGCTATTAGCGCTACTTGTGCACCTCAAGTGTTTTTAATTTCTTGGCCTGGTTTTGTGTCGCCTTCTCCATCTTCCTCTCTCCTTGTGCTACTTATTAGCCGCCAACGGTAAGTTAAGCTACGTTCAATAACTGTTAAGACCAAGGACTTCCCATCTCCCCACCGCCACCGCCAGTGTTTTCAGGCTAATCAAAATCGAATTAGTTTTGTAAAATCATCATCAGCAACAGCATCAGCACCAGCATCATCATCATTATCAACAGCTCGAGCGGCCTTAGCTGGGGTGCGGTGGATACTCCTGGCAGCTCGTTAAATCCTTACGCCATTGCCCTGCTCCTGCTCGCCGGAGAGTAGATCCGGGCAGACGAGAATTTAATGCCGTAAATTGACTGCGTGAAATGAGGTTAATGCTCAATAATGCATGCGAGTAAATGCAGAAAGCCGACGACTGAGCCCGTTCTGGATCTGGCTCTGGATCGCCCTTTTCCAACTCCGGTTGCAGCTCCTCCTTTTGCCCTCTGATCCCTTTGACTGCCGACGCCACCGCCACCGTTGTTGTTGTTGTTTTCGTCCTTGTTCTCGGGTTATCGATGCATTGACACAAATGTTTGCCCGTCTCACTTACACACACACATGGCCATGCTGCCTCCTCCAGCATTAAGTGGAAAAAAGCTCCTGCGTTCAGGATTTTTGCACCAATAACTTTCGCTTTATGACATGAGGGCACAGTAGCTCGAAAGCGGTTGGAAATTTTGAAAATAAGTACTTAGTAAGGGTAAGTTTGAGGTAAAGAATTGCTAAATAGAGATTCTTGAAAGCCAAGAAAACAATTTTCAATATAAAATGTATACAACCCTTTTTTTTTTTTTTACTATTTACTTTAGCAAATAATAAGTATAATTAGCCTCAGCCTGAAGATGGTTTAGGGGATTTCCAGCCTGTAGCTGGATTTTTGAAAAGTTGGCTTCATATATGAAGAAATGTTATTTAAATATGGGTTATATTTCTTTCAGATTTAAAATAGTTTATACCAATGTATGCAGCAATCGCGTCTGAAAGCTGTGAGGTAAACCGAAGAGAGAAATCATTAATAAAGCAGCTTAAAATTGCATTAACACTGCAAATTTATACATATACTCGAACACATCATCCGTATAGATTGAGCTCGTTCAGACCCCAAGAGATTTAAGAGTCGAAAAGTTAAACAATTTGTAGAGACACAGCGGAGATAGAGCAGCAGTTATATATAGAGAAGGAGAGAGCCAGGACATGGTCTACTTCAGCGCGAGAGGCATGCATTAGTCCGGGACATAATGTCCTGCAAATTGTAGACATTTTTCAATTTAATGAGGTTGCTTTCCTCTGCATTTTTCACATGCAAGCGAGAGGAGGCAGGGGCAAGAGGCAGGGTTAAGTGCATTGGCAGTGTCCGGCTGACCGTCAGCCAAGCCCATTAAAATGGTAAATTGTGGCCAGGAAATGGCATCATTCTTTTCTGTGGCCCAAAAGGATAGCCAACTTCGGCTAACTAACTAACTAGCAAGGGAACAAGGCTCGACATTACTCATACGCCGCGTGCTCAGGTGCAGTACATCATTATTCGCTCGCTTATCGCTGGCAAACGCCCCTGCTCCATTCTGGCAACCAGCTCCTCCGGACATCTTATCCACAGGCTCGTCGTCGTCGTCGTCAACGTCAAGTGGCTGGCACTAGGAGTCTTTGATGCCTCTCGCCTCGTTTCCAGCACAAAAGTGGATATCACACGGAGGAGGACTCAATGTTCCGGGCTGTGTGTGTGTCTTTGCGTGTGTCAAGCGACTGCTAAATGTCAGCCACACTACCGAGCGAGACAGGCCGAAAGTTGAAAGTAGGCAAAACCCTTTTGCCGGCCTAAATACAGGCGATCGTGCCTAAGTTGGACTTTACGAGGGGTTGGGGGAATTTTTTACTTATATTTTACTATTTTAGGAGACTTTCTAGCATCATTTTAAGCTCCCTTGACTGTATTCTTCAAAAGTAGAGCTTAAAGACACCTTTCTGTGGTTGAAAAATAGGCACGTTCGTTTATATTAAAATATTTTGACACCTTAACCTTAACAAGCCTTTAATAAGCTTTATGATTATAGTCTTTAGGTTAAAAATATGCATTTAAAAATAAACTTTACTAAAAACTTTGTAATTAAAGCTAACAGTTCACCTAGCAGAAGTTAGACTGTGATTACAGGCAGCAGGCATCATGGAACTGAGAAAAGTGATTGGGATAAAAGGGAGTGCAGGGCTGGGAGCAACCGATAGCTGTGTCTACGTCTTACTAAATCTTTGTGGAATTTATTTTGCCAGCTATTTTCAGTGATTTACTGTTTGCACACTCGCGTCCTTCTCTCATCGTTCAGTCCTCGCAGTCGCTTCACACCAAAAAACACCAACTTGAAGCTTAACCCCCTCCCTCACACACCCATACACACCACTCGACAGAGTGTTAATGAGCAGTCGCACAGCCACACGCAGACACTTCAATATATTGCGACCTGGTTGCGCTCTCATTATCCTCGTGGCGTCGCACAGTGCGTATGCGTAATTTTTGTCACTTGTGTAGTTTGCAGTTTGACAACCGCCTCACTCCCCTCGAGTGTCAAGTGTTTGCTGCAGATTTTAATTTCGGCCACTTGATGTCAGGTCCGCACCCCTCGCCGCGTTCCTCATCACGTTTGATGGCCAGCGAATAAAATATATTAAAATAAAGAGAGAAGGGGAAGCCAAAATGGTAGGAAATAAATTAAAATTTTAATTAAAACAAGCTCTTGTCCCCGGGATCTTGGCACTACACTCAGCTTGAGCTTAAATCCTGAAGGCTATTTAATGAGCGACCAGGTCCCGGGGATATATGTATATGTGTGTCCTCTGGCCGTAACTCTGGAGCTGACGGCTGGAGTGACAAGAGCAAGAGGTCTCGGTTACAGGAGTTAAATAATGGCACGTATTCCTTCCCTCTGCTGAAGGAGAGGCTTTATTAAATTAAATCATTTTAATTTAAGAACCTGTATTGTTTTATTCGTCAGATAAATCTCCAATTAGCTGGTAATTCCGAATTTTTGTTTATCAGAAAACCTCATTTGTGATGCCGTCCAAAAAACAATTTCCATTGCGGTGCGACTGACCCAGCTGGAGATGCCAGCTCCAGAGAGTGGTTTGCCAAGCCCCAGCCCAGTCAACAACATCATCATTGCCATCAGCTAATGACCCTGGAAAATGGCCAAAACAAACGATAACCGAAGCAAGCCCAGCAGGAGGCATTCTCCTGGCTCCCGGGTAAGTAACGGGGATTAAAGGCGGCTTCCAGCAATTTTCAACGTCATAAATAATATTTCAATAAATTTATATCCCGCTGAGCGCTTAATTGTGTTAAGATGACAACCCAGGCTGCCCTGGTCAAAGCCAGCTTAAGCCCTGAAACTGGGCGGGCTTTGCCCCGGGAAATCGTGTTGCGTTAAGATTAAGTCACCTCCGATGCACCTTCATAATTCCCGACAATACAACAGAGAGGAGAAAGGAGGAAAAGTTGAAAAAAAGAATGTAATAATCGAATTGATTTCTTTCATTCAACATTCCCTTTGTTTCAATCCCACTCACTGCGCTTAGCAGATTTTCCCGCTCTCGGTTTTCTATTCACGTCCTTTGTTTTCGTCGCTTGCCATTCGTTTTCTCTTTCAAAGTGAACGGTCGTGTTTTTGTTTTGCGCCTCGTATTTGTGTAAAATCTTTGCTATAAACCACCGGGGTTTATTTAAAACTTCTATCCTGTGTCAATAATAATTCACCGTTTCACTTCGCGTGTGCATGCAGCTGTTTTTGTGTATTAATAACTATATTAATTGCAAATTTTAGTTTTCTGCAGCGATCGTTATCTGCATTTTTTGCATTCCTCTTTGTGCTTTATCCGTTACGCCGAATTACAGCTCGACGGCTTAAGCTCCCTAACTCTCGCTCTCTTGCTCTCTCTTAGTGCACGTAACTACTCTTATTTTCTCTTAACTTCCGACTGGTACAGTGGTAAGTCGCTATAATGTCTTCTAATTTTGTCTGTGTAATAAAAACCTGCAA
>VNJW01011366.1:0-17654 GCA_008042615.1 Drosophila auraria
GATTCGCAACTTTTCGTCGTTTGGGCAGTGTCTGCATGTTTAACTGCAGACAATGGACGCGAACCAGTCCGGCCGTCTTTTTATATTCGACAGAAACACAAACACCGAATATTTGATAAACACTGCCAACCAACGAATTCCATCACCTCAAACCATCTCTAACCCACCTCTTATTCGCCGCCAATGAAACACCAATCATCACCTACGGCATGAGAACCGTGTCACTTACACTTGGTCTCCGACGTCGTTTCAACTGGACGTTCATAGTGGCCAATGTATACAAAGCTACCATCGGAGCCGATTTCATCTCCCGTTACGGTCTCATTATCGACATGAAGCAAAATCACCGATTGAGCAATCTCCCTGTCTACGATCTGTGAGCTCCGTCATGTTCATTTCGACAGTTGCCACCAAATGCGAGTACCACGACATCCTTTCACAATATAAAGACTCTGACTCTGCCTCCTGTTTTTGATGAGGAACTCGTGCAGAATACATAGGTGCAGCACTATATTGCGACAAAGGGCTCGCCTGTATTCGCCAAGGATCGTCGTCAAAATACCGTGGCTCTCGCCACCGCCAAGGCCAAATTTGCACGGATGCTTGAAGCGGGAACCAAGCAGCAGCAGCTGGGCATATGGTGAAGAAAAAGAATGGCGAAAGGCGTCCATGCGGTGACTATCGTCGCTTGAACGCGATCACAGTTTCCGACCGCTACCCGCTCCCACATGTCCGCGACATCAACCAGGTGTTCGCCGGCAAGTCTGTATTCTCCACCATCCATCTGGTCAGTGCCTATCCTTAGATCCGGCTCGCGCCGGAGGACCGATAGAAGTCCGCTATCATCACACCGTTTTCGCTCTTCGAGTTTATTATGATGACATTTGTCCTCCGCAATGCGTCGCAAACATTTCAGTTGGCAAGTGAAGTCAGCACCTCAAGATTGTATGTGATCGCTTTCGCCAAGCCAACCTACACATTAATGTATCACCGTAATCACTGTTATATCACCGACGAGTAAAAGCGATCAACGAGTTCCCGCAGCCGACCAAGAAAAACGAATGGCTTCGATTCATTGCCATACTCAACTACTACCGCCGTTTCCTGCCGCAAGCATCCGTCGTTCAAGGAATTCTCCAAGCCCTCCTCCCAGGTAACAAAAAGAACGATCAATCAACTGTGGTGTGGAGCAAAGATGCCGAAAAATCATTTGCGCGCCCAAGCCCGACTTGGGCAATGCAGCGCGGCTGCCGCATCCAAAAGCTAACGTGCACGTTGCACTCTATGTCGATGCCAACAATTACGCGGTCGGAGCAGCGCCGCTGAGCTTTTATTCCGAGCGTGTGACGGACACACAAAAGCGCTACTTAGCGCTATAAAAAAGCTATTTACCAGGCCGTCAAGTTCAATCGATTCATGATCGAGGGACGCGACTTCACCATCTACACCGACCACAAGACACTAGTATATGCGTTTCGGCAGGATCCCGAGCAAGCATCGCCACTGCACGAAAATCGAACATATTACTGTATTTTTTTTTGTTTTTTTCCAGGTATATTGCTGTGTTTGAGGTAGACACAGTGTATTTTTGTGTTCTGTTACTGCCTTGTTATAATTTTTACAATAGTGTAGGGCAATGTTCAACGGAATAAAAAAAAAATTGTGTTGAAGTAAAAAAGCGTTAAGGGTTATAAAATAGTAGACTATTTTAAGATTAGGGTTGGAAGTTTAGATAATTCTGAGTGGTCGGTCTAGGTCGGTGTGTTCTTTTGTGTCTTTTTCTGGTTCTGTGTTATGTTAGTCTTCTGGCCAAGACATTCGTGTGAGTTGATGACGTCCCCGATCATGGGGACTCTGGAGTCCCTGGCGATGTCAACGTTCCGTATAAACCATTCTGCACCTGTGATTTTGCGCAGCATCTTGCTCTGAAATACTCTAATACAGTTCAAGTTGGTTTTAGCAGCAATACCATAAACTTATATACCGTATCTCCATGTGGGGGCAAGTATGGTCTTGTAAATCCTTACTTTGTTGGTTAGGCATAAATGGTTATTGTTTTTAGAAGCCAGGATAGCTTCTTGGACTTGCCTCTAGTGTGCTTTTGATAATCTTTGTGTGCTTTGCAAATGTTAGACGAGAGTCGAGGGTGACACACAGATAATTGTGTTATTTTCTTTGTTCCATGAGCTCTCCGTGTAAAAATAATCCTGGGCAGGTGTCCTTTTTGAGTGTGTGTGTCACTACTGCACACTTTGCAGGGCTAACAGATAAGTTCCAACGACAGGCCCAGTTTTCGAACCTCTTCAGGTATAGCTGGGCTTGTCATTGGCTGTGTAGATACAAGTGGATCTGTGCAAGGCTGCTGTATCGTCAGCACCGTCAGAACCTTAAGATTGCATTTGATCGCTTGCGCCAAGCCAACGCAGAAATGAATGTAACCATGAGTGTGTTACGTACGCCGGAAGAAAATCAAGAATAGCCAATGCGCTAGGTTCCTAGAAAATCGATGCTGGCAAGATACTGCAAGAATTTGGCTCTGGCAGATGACACCGCCTAAACAGCATAAGAACCACATCATCCGCATAAGCAACAATCTGGACCCCGCCATCTTCTATGTCGCGTAGCAGCGTGTTTACTACTAGGTTCCATAGAAGCGGAGAGAGTATCCCCCCTTGAGGAGTACCTCTGCTGACCTCTGCCTGCACAGAGTATATGCTCCAAGTGAAGAGGTCACTTTTCTGCTCAGGAGCAGCTGCGTGACTAATCTCACCAACTGAGCATATACTCCAAGGCTCAGCATTGCATTGGTTATTGCCCTTGAGTCGATGTTATTAAAAGCTCCTTCAATGTCCAAGAAGGCGGCTAGGGTATACTCCTTGTTTTGCAGGGATTTTTCTATACTGGATATGACAGAGTGAAGTGTTGTTTCTGTCGATTTGCCTTTACGGTATGCGTGCTGAGATTCAGATAGCAGAGAGGGATTGATTGATGTTTTCAGGTGTAGCCCTATCAATCTTTCCAAGGTTTTTAGAAGGAAGGAGGACAGGCTTATTGGCCTGAGATCCTTCGGTGTTGTGTGTGAGGCTTTGCCGGCCTTGTTCGAGAAGATGGCTTTTAGCCAAGGGACAGCGAGATCTTCCCCCTGCTGCAACTGTGCCGGGAATATCCCATCAGTGCCTGGAGATTTATAGGGAGCGAAGCTATTTATAGCCCATTTGATGTTGGATTCAGTCATAATGCTATCCAATGACCTAACCGGGTGGTATGGTTGTGGGTTGCTTGTTTGGGGACCTAAGGTGTTTCCTGGAAAATGCGTGTCTAGTAATAGCATCAGTGTTTCTTCGCTAGAAGAAGTCCACGAGTCGTCCTGTTTCTTGAGATAGCCCAGATTCGAGGACGACTTTGAGAGTACTTTTCGTAATCTTGCAGCTTTCGAGGAGGATTCAATTCCCGAACAGAATTTTCTCCAATCCTCTCTTTTTGCCTGCCTAATGAGCTTTTTTAATTGACCTAGACTGTGTTTGTATTCAGACCAATGTTGTTCACAACTTAGTCTTTTTGCTCTGTTGAAGAGTTTCCTGCATTCCCCCCTCAGCTTGTCTATTTCTTGATTCCACCAGGGTGGTTTCCATTTACGAGTTCCCTCAGTTTGCGACCCGGTATAGAGAGACATAGAGCAGATTTGCCTCTATCACCGTCACGTCAGCGTCCAGGTCATCCTCAGGGTCCTCACTCATGGAGTCGGTACCACCATAACCCAGCTTGCTGAAACCCCGGAGAAAGGATTCGTCGGATATCACCGACTCGCAATCCTCGTCCTCTTTGCCTGGCTTCTCCACCTCGGTTGCCAGCACCTCTTCAACACCAGGCTCGCTCCTCTGTTTGGTGTCCGACTTATACACCTGGATACGCACCGAGCTAAAACCGAAGTTTAGCTCTCCGTGTATAGCCTCTATGGGTGCGGTTGAGTCCTTATTCAGGATAAGCAAAACCTGACGCAATGGGCCCTGCGTCTCTTCCACCTTTGCCACCTTTCAGTCGGAGGACGGCAGGCTAGGGTTGCATCTCTGCAGCATCGAAAGGATCTTCTCCGGCTCCTTAAAGGAGGACAGGATCCATATAACGGCTCTTGGCCTACTCGGATTTCCTCTCCTCGTACCTGTCCTTCTTGGCCTTGCTTGCGGCAGACCTTCCCTTCACCCCTGCACCTGACTGAGCTGCAGCTGCGCTTGTAGTAGCGCCTTGCTGATCGCGCGAGGTGACAGGAGTGTTGGTTTCGGTCACCACCTTGCCTCTGACCAGGGGGCGACTTAGCCCAGTTGGCTGCTGTTTCGCCGGGGTGGAGTTGACCTTAGCTCCAGTGAGCTTAAGACTAAATTCATTTTACAAAAATCT
Source organism: Drosophila auraria (assembly GCA_008042615.1). Lineage (NCBI taxonomy): Eukaryota > Metazoa > Arthropoda > Insecta > Diptera > Drosophilidae > Drosophila > Drosophila auraria. Next base: position 4,396 of record VNJW01011366.1, read on the forward strand.
TACTTCTACTGCCCTCGCTTACATAATTTGGAAGCGAGAGAGAGAGTGAAAATTGTTTATGTATTTGGGGAACGGCATCGCCTGCTCTAGGCGTGTATGGTTTACCGTGTGATCACCTACACTGCATACTCTGAGCAGTGCATATTCTTATTTCTTGGATTATTTATCTTTTATGTGAACATGTCACTTCCCTCCCTTTAAGAAGGGTTGCCTATGCTTGGGCTGGTATTTCCGGGGAATTTGACCTTTTTTTCTGGCAAAAACCCACAACAAAGTAATCAGCTGATAAACACAGCTGTTGCATTTGCAAAGCACAGGCATCTGCAATACTAACTTTTGTTTGCAAAGTTTAAGTGATAAGAAGTGATAAACTAAACCATATTACTAAAATTTTTGAAATGAATTCCAATCTGTGTTGCATGCATTTTGTAAACTTCATTTGTAGAAAAAAATCGTGTTGTCCCCTTAATAGAGCAAAAATGCAAGTAGCCTTGCAAATGCATATTTTGAATAAAGTCTCATGTTTCAAGGGATTTAAAGTGAGTCCAGAAGAGTCCATCCACGAGATGTATTGTATGTTGAAGAGTATTAAATTCTTTTTCAAATGAATGTAATTTAAAATACCACTTTTTCCGATTTTTCGAGAATTTTTAATTTTGAGGACCTAACCTTTTGTATGGCAACGCTGTATTGCTTACCAGATGGGAAGCAGTTTTGTGTTAGATTTTTTCTTTGAAATCTTAACAAAATTTTCTATATTCTGTTAGGAGAGTATAAATTTTAAGTTTACAAAGTTTTATGCAGATATTTTAAATTTTATCCGATCTCTCCTTAGAAAGATTTAGGATATAGTTGTCTGATCCGGATAATTTTTATTCCGAATTTTTTTATATATATATAATTACGATTGGTGAAGTTTCATGTTGATATCTAATAAACTGAGCGAGTTATTAATTTTGTTACAAAAAATCGGTCAAATTTCCCATAGTGCAATGCAGGCAACTGGTTTTGTACGGTTCTATTTCTTGTTGTGGATTTTGATAATTTTGCTTGTTTTCTAAATTTTAAATATACAAATTTAATTAGATTTATTGTTAACATTTTTGATAAGACAAGAAAAATAATAAGAACAAAAACTACAATTATTATAATTACATAAAGTGTGGTATTATTTTCTGCAATTAGTTTTAAAACGTCATTACGTTCTACTATCTATATCTTAGTTACATTAATCGGTGAATACAATGATGCTAAATCAAATTCTGGACTTAACGAATTTTCGCTTAAAATAACATTTCCAATTTTAACTCTGCATGGTTTTATTCTAATAATTTTGCTTCCATTTATTTTTATATCACCATTTAATTCTTTACAATTGGCAATTCTTGACAAATTGAATTTTTGCGCTTAATTATATTTCTAATGCATTCATTAGTAACTTCTTCATTGTCTTGTTGAGGCCTTAGCTAAGCTGCAAGCTGATCGACACGAGGCTTTTAAGTCAACTTTACAATGTTTTCGGAAGGATTCCACGTCCCGGAAAACAGCGGTTTATTTCCAGGAGCGACTCCAGAAAGTGGACGATTTTAAAGAGAAATATTTGGAAACACACACTCGAATGGTGTGCGCCGCGGGATACGAGGAGACGTCTTACTATCTCAAAGTCGCGGCCGTGGAGTTTAAAGAACGCTATTTGGAGGTATATTGCATTATTGACGAAAGCTACAAGCAGATCCATTCAGGAGAACCACCTCAGTAACATCCAAGCCAGAGCAGCACACAGAAGCGGCAGTACGCATTAATTTACCACAAATACCAGTACCCAAATTCTCGGGTAACATCGTCTCGGGTAACATCGTCGCCAGGGTTTTATGACGCATTCTCACGTCTAATCCATCAAAACAAGCAACTTAGCGGTAGTCAAAGATTTCACTTTCTAAAGGATTCCCTTCCCGCAGGTCGAGATAGCGACATCCAACAGATCCAGCTGACCGATGCCAATTACCAGGTTGCATGGTCAATGCTCATCAAGCGGTATAACAAGCCATGCATCGTGTTTGCACACCATATGAATGCTTTATACAACTTGGCGACTTTACACAAGGAGAAGGCAGAAGACCTACGGTCTCTGCTGAGCACCGTAAACGTCTGCAAGGGAGCACTGCAGCGCATCACGGGGTCAGCCAAGGAACCATCGCATTGGCTCGCTCACTACGTGTCCACCAAATTGCCGAAGGAGACGCACGCGGCTTGGAAACATCACCTAGGCAGCCTACAGAAGTGCCATCCTTTCTCCAACTTGAGCAGGTCCTCAACGACCGACTTGTCACAATCGACGCTACCCAAAACCGAAACGCCTCATATGCGCAGCAGGTACGTCCACCCTCGGACTCCACAAGACGGCTACATTGCATTCCTGTCAATGGACTCTTATCAGCGAAAGGAGCTCGCGATCACGCTTAATCTATGTCTCAATTGTTTGGGAACATCCCATACGCACTCACGCTGCACAAGCACGCGGAACTGTCAGCAGTGTGGTCAGCGTCACCATACGCTAAGAAACTCAGTCCCCACCGGTAACAACAGTTTCAGGCACCGTGCCTGCAGCCGACGCAGCACATCACCCCCAGTTCAGCAACTCCAGCCTGAACCGCCTCACTGCAGTTTCTTCTAACGCACCAATACGGAGCATTTTACTAGCGACCGCCCGAGTCCATATCATCAACCAAAGAACCGGACACGGTCAACACCCTACTAGATCATGGTTCCGAAGCACCCCTAATATCGGAACATGCAGTCCAATCGCTACGTCTCAAAAAGGGTTCCACGCGCACAACGATTGCAGGAGTTGGAGCTGGTAAGACTCAGCCGTGTAAGGGCACCGTTAGCTTCACCATTCGTTCAGAAATTAACATCTCATCCAGTTTAGAAGTCGATGTCTATGTCCTTAATTCCCTAACATCCTTTTTACCCGGTCATCGTTCCTCGGAACTGGGAAAATATTACAGGCCTCTCGCTCGCAGATCCTCATTTTTATCGCTCTAAAAGGATCGACCTAATAATCGGAGCAGATTTATTGTCTCAAATATTGCTTCCTGTTTTGTTAACCGGGGAGGCAACCGAACCCATGGCACAAAACACCATATTTGGATGGGTCCTGTCAGGACAAGCAAGATCACTCAAACCATATCAGCAATTACGATGTTATCACACCACTCTAGATACAGAAAGGCTGCTAAAACAATTTTGCGAACTAGAAGCAGTTCCTTAACGCCATCCGCTTTCGACCGAAGAGGCCAAGTGCGACGAATTCTTCAAGCAGACCCACAGGCGTCTAGATAATGGACGGTATGAACAATTTTCGACCCAGAGATGACCATTGGACGATCCCATCAGATGGCTTTAAGCCGTTTCCTACACCTGGAACGCCGCCTTAAACGATCGCCAGAGGAATGGATCCGTTACAGCCACGAAATACTTCGAGTTAGACCAGATAGCACCAGCTAAAATTACCGAGCGACAGAACTCCCAATTCGGTATCCTCTTGTGTTCCTCCACATCACGCAGTTATAAAAGAAGAAAGTCTCTCAATGACATTCTATGTGTGGGGCCAACGTTGCAGAATAACCTGGCCTCAGTTATTTTAAATTGGAGACAATATCCATACGCTTTCACAGCCGACATACAGAAGATGTACAGGTGCATAAACGTACATCCCGACGATCACCAGTACCAACGAATTCTTTTGAGAGCAGCCGATGACCAAGTCAACGAATATTGTCTCACCACCGTAACTTTCGGTACAGTATCCGCCCCCTTTACAGCGATCCGAGTGCTACATCAACTTGGCGACGACGAACTTACCAGATACCCAAGAGCAAAAAATGTCCCAAGGCAGGAGATGTACGTCGATGACATGCTTACAGGCGACTACACAGTGGAAGCAGCAAGGGAAATGAAGCAAGTATCTGGAGCTCTTTAAAGGGCATGCATGGAGTTAAGGAAGTGGGCGAGCAATAGTCAGGCATTATTAGCAGAAATCCCCGTCAAGCATAGATGCAACAGCACCCTACTAAAATGGGACAACGAGGACCCAGTCAAGACGCTCGGAATGTACTGGTTGCCAAGCTTAGATGTTTTTAAATACAAAATGAATCACGAGCCTCCACTCAGTAATACGAAACGACTAATATTATTCTCTATTTCACGGTTATTTGACCCTCTCGGCCTGATAGCGCCAATTATTATGTCAGCTAAATTTATACTAAAGGAAGTAGTCATGTCTTCGCTCACTCAGTGCGATGGGACCATCACTGGATTGCAATGGGATGATCAAGTTTCTACGCATCTCACTTCCTTGGCCGACATTAATATCATCACAATACCACGCTGGATTGGACTTTATCACGATTCTTTCAAGCGCTGTCAAATCCATGCCTTTTGTGACGGATCATCTGTAGCTTATGCTGCAGCAGTCTACTTACGCGTAGAGCAATGACACTTCTGTTTCTCTACTTACAGCCAAAAGCAAAGTTTCTCCTGAGAAACCCTTAACAATCTCCAGAACTGAATTAAGCGGAGCAGTTCTTGCCGTAAAGCTGGTACGATGGGTCTTGGAAAACCAACAATGGACCAACGAGACCACTCGGTATTTTTCTGGACCGATGCGACGATAGTTTTACATTGGATAAAAGGCGACCCAAACCGTTGGAAACATTTGTGGCGAACAGGGTGGCATATATCAGTGCCTACTCAAAACCACAACAATGGCGGCACATCGATACCACTGAAAATTCTGCCGACCTTGCCACATGTGGAAGAAGTCCAAAAGGACTTTCTTCATCTTCCCTATGTTGGAACGGCCCAGCTTGGTTGAGTCTCATCGACACGGAGTGGCCGCTTAAACAACGAGCGTTTATCTTATAATCGCAAAAATCCGATAATATAACCCGCACTGCACTCTTTTACAGATTTGCTTATTAAGGATGCCCATCACGCAACGCTCCATGGAGGACTTCAAATTACATTAGCGCAAATCCGTTTACGATTCTGGATTGTGAATGGGCGCGTAGCTACCAGACGAATGATTCGAGGATGCATACAATGTTTCCGTGCTCGTCCAACGGTAGGCAAACAACTCATGGGAGATTTACCAAGCCATCGCATCAATCCGCCATGTCGTCCCTTTTGGGCAACAGGCATTGACTACACCGGACCCTTTGAACTTAAAGCTACAAAGGCTACATCGCTATATTCACCTGTATGGCGTCCAAAGCTGTCCACCTGGAGGTGGTGACTGGACTTACGTCAGATCACTTTCTTTGGGAACTGGATCGGTTCACAGAACTTAGTACTCCAGGTACCGCGAAAACGAGACGAAGGCTGCAGCCAAACTAGCCGACAAACAAATCGAGTTGCACTTCAACCCGCCTCGATCCCCGAACTTTGGAGGACTGTGGGAGGCGAACGTGAAGGCAGTCAAGCACCACTTGACACGGATCGCGGGAGGTACCCGCATAACCTACGAAGAATTCGCAACAGTGCTCATACGGATCGAAGCCTGCCTGAACTCCCGACCACTGTGTCCTCTTACAGCCGACCCCGAAGATCTGAGCTATCTCACTCCAGGACATTTTTTAATAGGCGACGCCATGCGCGCTCGAGCCGATTGGCTCGCACATTTGCAGAAAAGACCAACATGGTGTGAAGTTACTGAGAACCTGCAATTAAATGATCTGGTTATTCTAAAGGACGACGGGATTCCTCCTGCTCAATGGAATCTGGGACGTATTATTCAGTTACATCCTGGCTCGGATGAGCTCGTACGCGTCGTCACCATCAAAACTCAAAATGGAACATTTAAACTAGCAATTTCCAAGTTATGCCGTCTACCACTGTATAATTAACTCTGTCTCTGAAACTAGTTCTTATCCTTTACCTATTTCCACTATTTCGAGGCAAGCTCTTACAGCGCTGACTTAATCCGGATACTGCCATGCTACGTTGAGCATTGGCGGGCGGCATGTTCAGTGCCAAATGCAATTTCAGCAAAAACTGCAAGCAATTAAGCGTAAGCTTAGCCCGCAGTACAATGCGGTCGATAACAAGCCAAAGATAAACGGTGTCCCTCTTAGCGGATGGCCAACCGGAACTGGGTCAAGAGACCCAAATAAAACCAAAGCCCGCAACAATTTACATTAGGGAGGAAAGCTCGAACGCCAGGTCAACAAAACTGTTGCGCTGGTCGGGGATGGACATTTTTTGTCTTCAATGTACTCAATAAATTGTATGAGTTCATAGACAAGTGTGTCAATAATATTGCTCTTATTTTCGTAGTTAGTCAGTTTCTGTAGTCCTTCATTTACAAACCTTACGACATCATTTAATTTATAAAGTTGAATTGAATTTTCTGAAATTAGATATATTTTTATACCCTTGCAGGGTATTATAATTTTGTCCAGAAGTTTGTAACGCAGTGATGAAGGCATCTCCGACCCCATAGAGTATATATATTCTTGATCAGCCTCACCAGCCGAGTCGATCTAGCAATGTCCGTCTGTCTGTCCGTTGCTACGCAAACTAGTCTCTCAGTTTTTGAGCTGAATGAAACTTTGCAGATAGTCTTCTTCTATTGCAGTTACTGTATATGTCAAAACGGAAAGATCGAAAAATAAATGGAAAAAATTATAACTTCTCTGTTTTTCAACCTGTTTTTATAAATTTCGGTTTAGCTGATTTTTACGGTTCTAAATTTACTGTTTTAATTATGTTAAAATCGGACAACTATATCATATAGCTGCCATAGAAGAAATCGGTTGAATTATATGAATATGTTGACTTCTATATGTAAAATGTGTAGGTAATGTTATTAAAACGTACAAACTTTAATCCTTTTTTTAATTTTACCGAAATAAATCAACTTACAGTGATCCAATTGCAGACTGCAAGCGTATACTTCGACTTATTGAAGTTAGCTTCCTTTCTATTTTTTGTTATTTTTACCCTATAATTTTCATCAAGTGTGCCAAAAAGAAATTTAAAAGATGAACCTATTATGTCAAATAGTCATCGTTTCTGCCTCTTTGCTGATGAATAGTTATACCATTTAATTATTTCAGTAGTTTTTTGTACAAATATTTCATTCTGGGCGAGCCTGTGATTTTGTTACCAAAAGATTTGGTGATGATATTGATTTCTGCTAAATTAATTCTTAGACAGTGGTGTTCATACACTACCGGTATTTGAATTGGAATGTTTCAGAATACACAAAACGTGTACACTAACTAACACTATTAGTTAGTTTGCTACGCTGAACGCCCAGAAGGGCTTCTCTTACGCCGATGCCTTTCGAACAGGTATGGAAAACCTACTCCAGTCTAATCTAGAAAACGTTCAACAAGCCCCAGGACAGCCACAAAGCACAATGGAAGCTATGATGTTTACCATGCAACAAAGTCTGACGGAATTATTGTCCTTCATGAACACGACCATGCAAACACTTGTTTAAAACCAGAACATGGTGATAAAGTTGAGCTTGTAGCTCAGCAGTTCAAGTAACTGATGTCTAGTCTACGAATAACCTTGTGGAACGCCAATGGCGTCTCACGGCACAAACTTTCAGGTAACGGCAACCTTTCCATAACCGCTGTCTACTGCCAACATCGCTTTACAATTTCTGAATGACAGTTCATGGATTTTTACAACTCACTTGGAGATCGCTTCATAGCTGGAGGAGACTTTATCCCAAGCATACGCACTGGGAATCGCGTCTCGTGACTCCCAAAGGAAGGCAATTGTATAATGCAATCATAAAGTTGAGCAACAAATTGGACTATGTTTCCCCTGGTACCCACACATATTGGCCAGCAGACCCCGGAAAGATGCCTGACGTAATAGATCGATTTCACGCAACATAATAAGTGTCAAAGCGCTTTCGGATCTTTCATCAGACCACTCGCCAGTGCTAATAACTCTTCTTCAAAGCCCTGAAATTACCAATCATCCCCACAGGTTGATGTCGCACAGAACTTACTGGATTAAATAAAGATATAAATAAATAAATAATTTATTTTATTCCGAATTATTAATAAAAAAAATAATAAATATGTAAGTTCCCATATTGAACTAACCCCGCAGCTCAACATCGAATGCTTCTGATGCTCTTGAAGACGTACTCACTGCAGCAGCCACTATTTCAACACCACTAGTGAAGGATGTCCAACCCAACAAGTTCAAAACTAATTAACAAATTGAACAGCTTGTCCTAGAAAAGAGGCGTCTGCGAAGTGCTTGGCAAACCAACAGATCGCCATCTTCAAAACAACGTTTTAAGGAAGCAACTCGCTTATTAAACCGTGCTCTGAAACAAGACGCTGAAAATGAACAACTACGGTACACCGAAAAACTTTCGGCAACCAGTACAAGGCATCCTTTGTGGAGGGCTCACCCAAATCTAAGCTCTTCAATCGAAACAGTCACCTCGATAAGAAAATCATCAGGTTGGTGGGCACGCAGCGACGAAGATAGAGCCGAAACATTTGGTTCACATCTCCGAAGCGTCTTCCAGCCGAAACCGGCCACTAGCCCATGTGTCCTACCACAAATCCAAACTGAAACTATGTCTTTGCCAAAATTTTTTTAGCGGAGTGAGATCGCAAAAGTTATTGGGGATTTAAAACCGAAAACGGCTTCGGGCGGTGACCTAATTACTCCAAAAACGATAATTGAACTTCAAACTCTGTAATGGGATTATATGTCTCGGCTACTACCCAAGGGAATTGAAAAAATCTATCACCATAATGATACCGAAGCCCGGAAAGACCACACAGTCCTTTCATCCTACAGACCAATAAGTTTATTTTCGTGTCTCTATAAACTGTTCGAAAAATGCCTTCTAACACGTATAATACCATATCTGCGAGCACACAATATTATCCCGGCTCATCAATTTGGCTTCCGCCAAAACCATGGAACCATCGAAAAATTCAAACGAATTACATCAGAGATACGCACAGCCTTCGAGCATCGGGATTACTGCAGCGCAAAATTCCTCGATGTATTTCAAGCTTTCGATTGGATCTGGACTTAAAGTCCACAACTAACTGCCCCGACTCAAGTCCTGCCTCGCTCTTTTATACCTCCCTGCAGCGCTGCTGCTGCCAATTCAACAGCCGCTCTCCCGCCAAAACTCCAAGCTCATCCGTGTCCCGCTTTGCGCTGACTACCCGCTCTGCCGAAAGCTTTCTCTCCCTTTCCCCGCTCCCACTCAATCTCTTCTACTGCTTTCTCTTCTGTCAATCCTGCGTTCTCTTAGGGCTTTTGTATGGTATCGTAAGGATTCCTTACAATCCCCCTTCTTCGGCAAAAAAAACAATAAAAAAAACTCCACAACCCTTTTCTTCTTCTTCAGACGTCCCTTATTCAAGTTTTAGTCCGCTCCCGCCCTGACGTGAACCGGTGGAGTGAACTGGTTTGTTCGTGAACCGGGCCATCCTGAGCTGGTTCCTTCGGAACCAGTTGAACGCTCGGTTCACCATCAGCTGATTGAACCTAACCAACATTGCTTACATTTTCCCAATCAACCTATGTGTTTTAAAAATAAATGCAAAAATGTAAGTTTCCCCCTTCAACCCTCTCTACACTCTTCCTAACCCCCCTTCCAAGCCCTTCTTTGGCCAAACGCCCATCCAGTCCACTTTCCTTTTCATTTTATTTTCCATTGTTTTTGGTTATAAAACTTAACCTAACTTTCACTAACTTATCTTTACTTGTATTGCCTCACGGCCGCTCCACCTGCTGGAACATCCGCACGTCGCCGACTCTGCCCAGCCGTATGCGGAACCGCCCCTCGGGCAGGTTCAGCACTATGGACGTCCGCTGCCCGACGCCGTACGCCGCCTACCGCCTCCTTAGCGACCGCAGCACCTCGGGCGGCCAATTGCGCTCCTCGACCCGTCGCCACTGCCTCTGCCAGCCCGCTCGGTGCGTCCCGCTTGGCAGCTCGTCCCTCTCAGCTTCCTCGACTTGCTCGGCCCATGACCCCATGACCGGGTGACGCCCATAGTCACTGGGATGCTGCTCTGGCACCTGCTGGCCTGGTTGCAGATGCGGACGTTGCTGCTGCGGAGGCTGAGGATACTGCTGTTTTTGTTGCTGTTGCTGGTGAGGTGGGTGCTGAAGAGGCTGCTGTTGCGGCCGCTGTCGCTAGAGCTGTGGTTGTGGGGTCTGCTGTTGCTGCAGCTGTGGGGTCTGCTGGTGCTGCGACTCTCGGCCGCTGCAGCTGACTCCTGCAACGCTGCCGCTTCTGACGCCTCCTCCGCTGCCTTCTTGGCTGCCGCTGCAGGCCATGCGGTCGCTGCTGCCCGTTCTGCCGCCTCTGCTTCTTTCGACACCTTCGCTGCCGCCTCTGCTGCTGCCGCTCTCTCTGCTGCCCTCCTGGCGGCTTTCTCGACGGCGTCGGAGTCCGGGATCTCGTCCAGCCGCCACCCCGACGCATCGCCCGGGACGATGACCTTCTCCTTTCAGGAGATCCTGTACACGATGGAGTGCACCCAGAAGCCATCCTTGTACTTCCTGTCCTGGGTTACCTCCACCGTGTACCCTTCGTCATCCTCCTCCTCTTCGGCCTGGTCCTCATCGTCGCTGATGACTACCACTTCCTCCTTTACCGGCTTCTGGTTGGCCGAAGGGCGTGGTGGCGTCGGCGGCCTGGCCTTCCGCCTATATTGCGGCACCTCCTCTCCTGTCGGCCTCCTGGGCTCCGCGCCCTCGCGCTCCTTAGGCTCCCCGCCCTCGCGCGTGGGCTTTTCGCCTCGCCGCGACTTCTTGGGCTTCTCGCCCCTCCAACTGGGCCGCTCGCCCCCGGCAAGCTTCCCGCCAGTCGATTTAGGCTCCTCGCCCCTAACCGGCACCTCGCCGTTCGTGACCTTCTCACTGTTGCTGCTCATTTTTTTCGGTGTTTTCTTGATACACACAAACAAGACAAGGGGGGAGAAAGAAGAAAGCTAACTTCGGTAAACCGAAGTTTGTATACCCTTGCAGTCTGCAATTGGATCATTGAAAATCGATCCATTTTGGTAATGTTGAAAAAAATCAAATGAAGTAAATTTGTTAAATTTTACATTTTACATGTATAATTTTACATTTTCATATAAATCGACCGATCTCTTCTATGGCAGCTATATGATATAGTTTTCCGATCCTAATGAAATTAAAACAGACAGACAGACGGACAGACTGACGGACAGACAGACGGACATGGCTAGATCGACTCGGCTGGTGATGCTGATCAAGAATATATATACTTTATGGGGTCGGAGACGCCACCTTCACTGCTTTGCAAATATCATGGCAAAATTATAATACCCTCTGCAAGGGTATAAAAAACCGAAAATAAAATAAATAAACTAACTTAACCATCAAATCTTGTTTTTCTTTTCCTGCCCAATCCACAGCCCTACTTACTGCGTTTTTGCACTGCTAATTTCTTACTGAGCACCTCACTCTCGGCGGCCCTGAGGTGCTGCTTTGCCGTGCCTCTACCTAACGGATCGCCGAAGCTTTTCAAATTTATCCGTTCCTCACTCTCTTCTGCCTCAGTGTTGTTTTTTTCTCTTGTATCCGCTATTGCTTGATATAGGTCTTCAGCTACCAATTAAACTCTTATTTATTATGTTAGTTTAAATTGTAGTAATTTTTTTTTATTTCCCTTTTTGATTATTTTTTTTATTTCTATATTTTTATTTTATTATATATATTAATTTTATTTTACTATTATTTTTATTATTCTTATATCTTTTCTATTTTTTTCTTTTATCGTGGGCTGATGTTCCCGTCTCGTCGTTTACCCTCCTCTGTCCCGGCTGTTGATCCCTATTATTTGGATCCTCCACATTTGGCTGATCTTTTGCGTCCCCTTCCGGCTTCAGGGTACTAATGTGGGCTCGCCGCTCCTGTCCAGTCTTAATGTCCTTCAATTTGACAATGACTGAAGACACAAAATCCATGATTCGGAATGTCCTTCGAGCCTTCGCAGCAAATCCTTCCACTGCGTTTGACAAGTGGTGTTCCTTGGCCCACACCACTTGTCCAACTACTGGTGTCCAGTGTCTTCTCCGCAAATTTTAGTATCTGACTGTGCCGCCATTTCCAGATTTCTTCGCACGATCTTGAAGACTTCCCTCAAGTCCTTCACGAGCTCCGTTGGATCCTGCTGCGTCTTTCCAGTTCCCATTGTAGCCTCATCATTCACGGCTTTCGGGAGTCTGGGTTCTCTTCCCTGGGTAAGGAATGGAACGGGTGGATTCCTGCGTACTTGAATTTACTGCCAGTGTTATCTCTGGCAGCAAGTCATCGCATTTCCTCTCAATTCCTTCCGCATACTGGGCAATCATCGTCTTCACTGTTCTATTGGCTCTCTCTTTTGGATTTTCCGGGGGCATGAACTGGTGACGTACTCCCATGTCCTCCAGGAAATTTTTCAACGCTCTGCTTGTGAATTGTGTCCCATTGTCTGTAATGAGGACTTTAGGTACCCCGAATCGCGCTAGGATTCTCTCCCTGAACGCTTTCTTTAGGGTATCCGTCGTGGCCTTCCTTAATGGCACCATCTCAGTTCACTTTGAAATCCTATCAATGAACATCAATGTCAAAGGACAAGAAGAAAGTGAGAGAAAGTCGAAATTCTAAGAGCTCCTCTAAATTACGGCTTAAATCGCGATAAAACGCTTAATAAATTTAAAAAAAATCGAAAAACAGCTGTGTAAACCTGCGCGTTACACAGATTCAGGGCACATAAAGCATTGGGACTTCAAATAAACAAATTAAAACACATTTGCTACTAGCAAAAGTGCAGAGAAATAAATAACACCAATCACTCAAACGAACCACAACAAACACTCAAACAGTATAGAAAATAACTGTAAAACAGTCAAACGCTAAAGGAACAGAATAAAAACACTCAAAAAACAAAAAAATCACTCAACTCTCAAAAAAAAAACACACACATAACAAAATAAAAACCTCAACTCAACCACTCAACTAAAACAATCAACCAAAACACTCAATTAAAAAACACATTGATATGGCTCCGGCTCCGGTATCAAAGCGACAACGCGAAAACACCAACACTGATATGAAACGGCCGCGATCATCTGATGCTCCTGCAACTAACTTGTCTCAGGAGATCCTAACTACGCTGAACCAACGCTTTGAAGAACAGAGCAAAATGATCTCGGCCAACATGCAAGAAGCCGAGCAGA
>VNJW01011375.1:0-134508 GCA_008042615.1 Drosophila auraria
GCAGAAATTAATATGAAAACCATTAAACTGATTTTTACAGCTTTTCTTGTACATAGATTTAGTTAATTCATAATAATTGCAAGATTTCACGGCGAAAAAACCATGCCACCGCAAACTTATTTATTTTGTTTATTTATTTTGCTTTTGTGCAGAATAGTTGCTGAAAATTATGCTAAGCCTTCAGCAAAAACCAATATATTTTGTGAGACCGTTTTGTCTAATGAGCATTCAATATAGTTTTTAGATACAATTTTCTGTATTAGAGTCGGTATATTCTATCGAACTCATTTTTTTTTTGGTATTTTTTTTCGATAAACCGATAAGTTTTTCAATTAATGAGAAATTAATGTATTAATATCTCATTGAAAGTGCTGTATAGTCGTCTTGCTCGCACTTAGGCAAAACCCTATGGTTGCTGTCAAGCCTCTAATTAATGAGCCAATTAATGAAGTTTTTAATACAGTGTCATAATGCTATAACCAATCGAACCGCGTGTTTGCGCCTTACAGCACAATTCAGTGCTTTGCAGCAATAATCGATAATAAAAAGGACTCTGTAAGTGTTTTGCGTTCAGAAACATTTTTAGGAGGGCAGAAACCCAACTTTGCTTAACGGTAAGTTTATCTGGTGATTATGTTTTCCGGGCATCAGGCACTTCGACTGTGAGGGCAGAAACCGGTCCTTAATATAAATATCGGCGTAATTATATTTCTATATTTATTGATAAATTCATTGAATCACCGTTGCCAGTTAACTAGAAGAATTTATTTGACTTATTTTTTTTATGTTTTAAATTATTTGGAAAATTGTTGATATATGTATGTACTTTTATTTATTTTAGCATTGGTTTTGTTGAATTTTCACTGTCAGAAAATTTGTAAACATCAAGTAAATATATATGTACATTAGAAGCTTGCTTAACCAATTTTTATTAGTATTATGTGTTTGAATAGAAACAATGATCAAAATATTGTAATGCAAGACAGTTCCAAGCCCTTATTTGACAATAAATGCACCAGGCATGAGATTAATTCTTAATTTGGCTTCAAAATGTTACATTACATTTTGTAAGGTTTGGGATTAATCAAGACCAGGACTAATTCATAAATGTAGCTGTTATAGATGCGATCGGTTAAATCGGGATCGATTTTGTCTTATAGCTGCATAAAATATATATACCGAATATGGGGTTGTTGCCTTTGGTCAGATCTCCAGACAGCCATCAATACCAGGCTGTCATACGATTGGAATGTATCCTGTGGGTCCCCCTTGAATACCCTTTTGAAAAATAAAACTGACATCAAATAATATTTTCTTTGAAATAATTTTTTTTTATTTTGTTTTTTTTTTGCATTTTTTGTTTTCTTTACACATTTACATTTATATAATATATATATATATATATATATAATTTTTCATATATATTTTTCATTATTTTTATTTTTTGCCATACTTTTTAGATTTTTTTTTTTTGTTCATTTTTGTATGCATTTCATTTAAAATTAATTTTACATGTTACATTTACAGCTAAAAAGGTTTTCTCTCGTTTTTGTTTTCGTGTTTGAAAGTGTTTATTGTTTTTTGTTATAATCTTTTCTTGTTGTTTTTGTTGTCTGCTTCTCCTATAAATAGAATTTTCTTGTTGAGTTTTCCACTTTGTTTTGTTTCGTTTACTTGATATTATATATTTATTAATAATAATAATTTGCAATACTCCCGATTTGTTTTCAACTTAAAGAAAGAATTATTTAAGAACTAATAATTAGTTAAGTTAGGCTTAAGAATAATGAAATTAAATCGTTTTCTTGTTTCTACTTTGCTGGCTTTTAGTACAAATTACACAAAAAGTATTATCTTCAATTTCCTTTACTTGCCTACTTACAAGAGTAATTAAAAAATAGCAAGAAAACCCTTTTTCTAAAAAGTGTTTCAAATTAATACAAGGAAAAAAAAAAAACATAAATTACGGAACATAAAAACTAATTAAGAGTTAATTGTAATTCTTCAAACGTGTTTTGCTTCTGCTGTCGATTTTCTATTATTCTTTTTTTTACATTTGCTTTTATGGGTTAGTAGCAGAACTCAAGTGACAGGACACAGGCAAATATATCATATATATATTATATATTTTTATCAAAGTTCAATCTTCTCTTTCGGCTTACGTAGCTAAAGCATTTTGACATTCAAACACATTTACACACACAATCCATACACAAATATATTTCTATATCGTTTAGGTTTTCATTAGATTTGGACTTTTAAATGATTACATGTTTTGCATTTGTTTTCCTTTGTAAACTTCTCTTGTGTGAAAATAACTTTTGATTTGCCGTTCGTGTTCTCCATTTGGTTAAAAAAAAAAAACAATTTTTTTGCAGTAAAAAACTAAAACAAAAATCTCCCCGATTTCCTCTTGTTTTTAAAGTATTTACAAAATATATCGAAAATTTTACACACTCTCTCTCTCTCTCTCTTTCTGTCTCGTTCCTAGTTCGTGTATATAAATATAAATATATAGATAGATGATATATAGTTTTATATTCATTGCCTCCCCGACGATAAAAAACTTGCAAATTTAGAGGGGGGAGGTGTAGAAGAAAGAAGAAGAGACAAATCTTCTTTTAAATCGCTCGCTCTCTCTCTCTCTCTCTTTCTGATTTGCTCGCTGTCTCTGTCCTTTTTTATTGTTCAAGAGATATCGTTTTTCCTAATACTTTCATCAATTCTCCTCCTTCATTGTTTCCTTTGTTTCTATATATATTCTAACACATATACACATTGAAAAAAATGCTCCAAAATATAACATTTAGTTTTATTTGTTTTACTGCTTTTGGTTTTTTTTTTTTGCTAAGTTTTCTTTTTTTTCATTTTGCTCTTACGTCGATAATTGTTGTTTGTGTTTGTATTTATTTTCTGTAATTCTAAACTATTTTCCCTTCCTTTTTATGCTTTTTAATTTATTTTCTCTCGTACATAAATATTAATTTTATTTAAGCTGTTCTAAACACGGTTTGTTTAAGTGTGTAATTGCTGATTTTTACTACCGTAAAATGATTCTATTTTCGACTTTGATTCCATTCACCAGTACGTTTAATGGCGTTAAGGCAAGAAATAGTTTTACCCACTTGATGATGATCGTCTCCTAAGCTGCCTTACGGCTATGAAACGCACTACTACACATTATTTAGGTGTATGTTTATATGTCTTATACGCATGCATGTCTTTCCAATGGAAAGTAGAAACGAAAAAGAACCTAACGTTTAAGTTTAAACAGATCGCAAAAGAAATTCTCCACAGGTTGGGTTTAATATTGGGATGGGGGGGTTAACTATTGTTTAGCTTATTGCACTATTACACACACATTTTTTGCTACACAACGTCTACGACGGTGCTTGGTTTAAATATCGTTTTTATATCGCTAATTTAAAGGTGTATTATTAGCTCAATTACATTGATGCGCTATTTTTTCACATTCCTTTTTAGATAGACATTTTGTGAATGGCCCCAAACAGCTTATCGATGTTTGCTTTTATTTTAAAATAAAATAAATTAAAAACAAATTAATAAATTAAAGTCTCATAAAATTATTCCGTAACAATTATAAATTGTTATTGGGGGAAATAACTTGAAAATATAAAAAAGTGATGACTTGCGAGCGAGCGAGATGGAAGTAGAAAAGCTTCAACTTTATTTTACTCAAATTTTCAGAAAACATCCGGTCACAAGTCTGTTTATTATACATCTTTATACTTTCAAGAAAATTCTGGGCCTTTTATGATATATGTGGTCGGTTTTGGTAGCACTAGGCCTTATAGTCTCTGAGATTTGTTGTCTCATTTAGACAGACGGACAAACGGACAAACGGACAAGCAACCTGGCTAGATCGACTCGCCTGGTGATGCTGAACAAGAGTGGCCTCTTTCTGCCTGTTGCATTCACTAGCTTGAGGCAACAAGTTGCAATACGATTGTAACTTTATCTGATTTTACCAAAATATAGTTCAAAATTAAAATAAAAATAATATAGTTAATAACCTTAATTTTTAACAATCGATAAGTTTCGGTATTCTATACTTAATATTCACAAACGCTCGGGGCGAATGCTTTCAATATTTGTTACAATATATTTTTTTTTTATAAAGTATATTTTTCACATGTTTCCCTATCTATCTGAATGATAGGAGCTCCTCTCCATAGTAGAATGTGAAAAAATACACCATTGCAATTGGGCTATAATTCAAATGGGTATTACACACAGATACAACACTCTCCCTGTCTCGCTCTTAATTTTCTCTAATGGTTAATGTTGTTGTGGTTTTGGTTGTTGTTGGGCACACACACATAAATACAAACATGCAAACACTCTAATTTCTTATATAGCTGTATTGATTTGATTTTAGCTTCGTTACTTTACAGTTGGTTGAAGAAGAAGGGAGAACTTGTTGGGTTTTTGCCATTTTGCGGTAGTAAAAAGATATTTTGTTGGCTGGTTCTGCTTGCTGTTAGCTGTTGGTCAAGAAAGTATGTCCATATAGATATATATAGTCTCTCTCTCTGGGAGATATCTATACCTATATGTCACCACATAAGTTGTAGATGATAGTAGATAAATCTTCTGTTTTGTCACACATCAATTTTGAAAAATCATCGTTCTTTTACATTTAAAACTTTAGAATTATATTTTTCGTTTCTTTTCTTTTTAGATTTTAGATTTAGGTATATATATATACTATATATATATATATATATATAGGTGTGTATATTTATAAAGCGTTACCCATTGGTGGTTTCTGTTACAACAGCGCATTTTGGTTTTTTCCTTCTTTTTATGTTCTCGTTTTTTGTTTACTTTACTTTTTCTTTACAATTAGGTGTGTGCTAATTCTTATATATGATTTTTACTGCTTAGTTGTTGTTGATTTTTGTTGTTGTTGTTGTTGTTGCATTTGCATCAGATAGATCTAGGCTTTTCACTATAAAGTAATACAATTACAATACATTTTATATGAATGTATTTTGTGGGGCGCCTTGCGTGTTGTTGAGTTGTAAATTTGGTTGTTGAAAATGTGGTTGATGTTGTTGGTGTCGGGATTTGTAGCTGTTGTTGTTGAATGCCGGCTGTCTGTTGTTGTTGTTATGGTTGATATCCGCTGCTAATTATTTCAAAATTTCTGTATATTGTTGTTGGTCTTCCTCTTTCTCTTGCTGTTAAGGGTGTTGGTGTTGGTGTTGGTGTTGGTGTTCTACCGGTGTTCTGCTTCTATAAAATTATTTATTCAAAAAAATAATTTTCCTCTTCACAGGTATTTTTTTTTTTGTTTTTTTGTTGATTTTCAAAATCGATGCTACGTGTTGGGCGGAACTGTTTTGCTGCTTGTTGCTGTTGTTGTTAATTTTATGTAAAAATTACAGCGATTCTTTTTGTTGTTGTTGTTATTTGCTGTCGATCTTGTTGGTGTTGTTGTTGTTGTTTTTGTTGTTGCTGTTGCCTGTGTCTTATGTGTGCCAAGTATGAAAAATAGTTGGTTTTGATTTTGTTTTCGCTTAGGAAAAAACATATTTAAAGAGTTCGAGAACAGCGAATGAATATACTTGTTCTAAGTTTTTCTCGAGGTGGGAGCTGTTGCACACAATTCAGTTGTTGTTGTTGTTTTAATTATTGTTATAGAGGCGTTTGTTGCAGTTGATTTTCTTTTCATTTTTGTTGTCGGCTCACTGCGCCGTTGCGCCAGCACTGATCATCAGGAAATTGTAATTCCGACTGTCCTTGTCCGCCTGATGGAAACCTATTTACGAAGCAAACACACCATATGTTATTATTAAATGAAGATGCTTATCTTAAAGTAATTAAAGACTGACAGAAGACTGATTAAAGAGCAAAATTACAACTGTATTTTTACTTTAATATCATAATTTGGACTTTCTTCGTTCCCGTCTAAGCAAAACACTTTGTTTCTCTTAGATGAGCTATTCCTGTAACCCTCTTTCAAAAACAACTTATAGAGTTTGATTCGGCGAGTCAGAATATGAGAAAACGAAACGGAACGGATAAAAATGTATCTATAGCATTTGGCAGTGAAAGAACAATAGCTCACCATTCGCTGAACCGCCGCCAGTGGGCACAGCAGCGGCCACAATGGAAGCGCCGCCATTCAAGCCGTTGGCTGATGATCCAACCACACTGGCGCCGTGAAACTTCAGGCCAACGCTTCGGGCTCCCACCAAATGAGCGTTGGCTGTGGCCGCAGGCGTGGTCTGTTGCGTGGGTGACGACGAACTGGATGATGAGCTGGACGACGAGCTGGACGACGACGAGGACGAAGATGAGGAGGATGAGGATGAGGAGGAGGAGCCACCCATGAAGGAGGCTGATGACGAGACGCCGCTGGACGAGGAGCTGGGCGACGGCGATGGCGTCGAGGGTGTGGGCGAGCCACGAATAATTGTGGTGGCTCCTGCTCCCGCTCCCGATCCCGATCCTGCTCCTGTTGCAACTGCCACAGAGGAAGCATTGCTGCTGGGACTGCCCGCCGGGCTGCTGTGCTGCTGCTGCTGCTGCTGCTGTTGGATTGCCACCGCAGTGGGTGAGATTGCCAGTATGCTGCTGCCACCGTTCTTAATTGTCATGATTCCCATGGCCGGAGTCAGTGTGGTGGTGGCTCCTCCTGTGTGTTTGCTGCTGCTGCTGGCTGCTGCTGTTGCTGGTGTGGCATTGGTTTTGCTTATCACAGTTGTTAGCTGTCACAAAAGAATAAGAAACATTATTAAATTTTTAGTTTGGGGATAAAACCCAGCTTCTGTTGCCATCAAGTTAAGTCCGTTGGCGTTCCCCCACCTTCTGTGGCCCCTTCTACTCACCCCAGTGACACCACAGGCGGTGGTGGCATCAAACAGAATTGTGGTTCCATTGCGGCCACTGGCTGCTGCTGTTGCTGGTGCGGTTGATGTGCTTGTGGCTGGAGAACACACAGAGAGAGAGAGAGAGAGAAAGTCCAAGATTAGTTGATTAGCTGGCAAGGGAACTGCAAGTCGAGAGCCCAGAATCGAATCCAAATTGCACAACTCGAAGGTCACACTGACCACAAGAGCTTATGCAAGACTTGATCCAAATGCAAATCTCGGACTCCGCTCCACTTTTCAGTTCCATGTTGCCCAAAATGAAGGCACCACGTCGCACCTCTGTCGGCCTGTGGAATGGTCTGCTGCTTCTGCTGATCGGTGGCCGTCGTGTTGTCCCTCCTCAAGTTGTTCAATTGCTTTTGCAGCTCAATCTTCTGCTTTGCCAGCTGCTCCACCTCCGCCTCCTGTTCGTCCTTCCGCAGCGACAGGTTCTGTAAGTTGGGACAAGAAGTCATACTAATTAGTACATTTGCTCCTCGATAGAGGCAGAGTTAGTACGAACCTTGACATATTCGAGGGCCGACAAGAGTATTGTCAAGTTGGAGGTCTTCTTCCTGTCCTCCTCCCTCATGGGTAGCTCCTTCTTGAGTTGGTCGTAGCACTCCTTTAGCTGAGCGCGCCGCTCCTTTTCCAGCTTGTTGTGCACCTCCCGAGTGCCCGCTCTGAAACGTGAGGGGATAAATTGAGAAGCAAGTTGAGTAAATTTGCATTTGAAAAGGAGACCTAGTCCTTTTTCCAATACTTTTTCCATTAGCGGTCGTGTTAACCAAATGTTAACTGCTGGTTAAGAGTTAACTGGTATTTTATACAGTTAAGATTAAACTCACATGAGCCCTAGAGAAACCTTATTTCTGGTAACTGTCAGTTTATTTGCTCCTTAAAAACTATACTGCTTGTTGGAAGACTGCTAGTTAAGAGTCTGCTGGTTAACAGACGGCTTGTTATGAGATTGCTAGTTAACAGACTGCTGGTTAAGAGACTGCTAGTCAAGAGACTGCTAGTTAAAAGACTGCTAGTTAAGAGTTGATATTTCATCAGCTTTAGAGAAAACCAATTTCTGGTAGCTGGCAGCTAATCTGCACAAGTTAAGGTTTAACTCTGGACATGAGCTCTGAAGCAAACTTATTTTACCTTAACTATCAGTTAATTTGTCTAAGATACGAATATTTTAACTGGACACAGAGTAACCAGGCCCTTGGACTTACCCATTGCTGTTGGAACTGGTGGTGCGCCTGCGTCCGCCGTGGCCGGTGTGAGTATGGGTATGTGCCTGTATCAGCTGAGATCCTTGCGTCGGCGCCGAGGATGCGACATTCAAGGCCATCGCTCCCGCTCCAGCTGCCGCCGCTCCTGGGCCGCCAGCGCTGCGTATCGCTGCTGTCGTGGCAAATTCGGTGGCAACCAACATGTTGCTAAGCTGTTGGCGGTAGGTGGGGTTCAAGGACGTCGTCGTCGCCATACCACCACCAGCTCCACCAGATCCTGACGCACCACCCCGCACGATGTGGGACTGGAAATGCTGCTGATGGCTGGCATGGTGGTGCTGCTGCTGATCCTGGCTGGGGGCTGTGAATTTATGGGAGAGTGAGTACGAGCGGATCCGCTGATTCGTGTCCGTCACTTTGCGCGTGGACATGGGCGGCGGTGTGAGGGGGATGCCCGTTTTGCCAGGGCCAAAGTGTTGCTGCTGCAGCTGCTGATGGTTGATATCCTGCCACACATCGGAGGAGATCCTGTTCTGGTTCAACAGCAGGGATTGGGGATTGGGTGCGGTATAGACGCCCTTGGGTTCCGATACCAAGAGATATTTGTTTGGAATCTCTTCGATGGGACCCATTTTGTGCTTGGCAGGTTTGCAGGATGTTGCAGGTGTTGTTGCTGCTGCCGCTGTTGCTGCTATTGCTGCTGCTGCGGTTGCAGTTGCACTTGCTGCTGTTGCCAGCAGCAGGAAGGCAGAGCCAGCGGCGGTTGGGGTTGTAAGGGGGGAGGTGTTGGGTGAATTATTGGAGGAGGACGCGGAAGAAGAGGGCGAAGTGGGGCTGTTTCCCATCAATTTTGTTGTTGCTGCTGCGGCTGTTGCTGCTGCGGCTGTTGCTGCTGTTGTTGTTCTGCCATTGGCAAGTAACTGCGGCTGCTGTTGCTTTTGTGGGGTGTTGTTGTTGTTGTTGTTGTGGTTGCTGTTGCTGTTGTTGATTGTTGAGGAATTATTATCCTCTAAAATTAAGCCGTAAAGCAAGGAAGAGAAATGGAGAAAGAAAACACAACAATAAGAAGAAAAATAATAATCGTAGAGGAAAAAATTTAAAAAAAAAAATTTATTTAAGGCATTTTTATTACTAATTTGTGATTTTTTAAGTAGGAAGAGTGAAATGAGGTTGATGAGTTAAGGAAGCATAATAATGAATACGCCTAAGCTGTCCTAAAACTGATTTAAATAATATTTTATCAAAAATGTATTATAATAATGATCTATACAAGTTTCAGGGAACTATTTCTGGTAAGTTCTTATTTCCTACCCAAAAATGTATCTTGAAAATTACTATAAACCGTTTGAGGAACATATTTATGGGTTTAGTAACTGCTTTAAATTAAATTCTTTGCCCTCTTCAAAAGGTAAAATACTTTATTTACATTAAAAGAAAACTAGGTGGGCTTTATTAAACAAATAGCATTTATTTCCACTCCGATTCTTTGAGTAATTAGTTATTCTAGCCAAAGACAAATACCAGGAAACTCACGTAGTACATATATTAACTAAATAAAGACCTTAAATTAATGTCAAAACAGAGGGCACAAAGAAGCACATAGAAAGAGACAAAAACAAGTTAATGAATGCAAATAAATTCGGGTTAAATACAACAGACAACAACAGTAACAACAGTCAACAATCAGTGCGCGATGAAGGTCCTTTAGTGGGTCAATTATATATGATTAATGCGTATGTGTGTGTGGGTGTGTTAGTGATGAATTAATTACGCATTCGTGGAAAGCCACAATGCGAATTTCCAAACCTTCCAAGCAAGCAGCAGCAACACATATCAAACAAACACAAAGCCAATGTTTCGCCTCCATTTTGCGGTGGTTTGTTCTCAGGTGTAATAGGGGTAGTTTTTCACCGCTTGGGTTGCTGGGTGGGGTCTCGGGTGTTGGGTGTTGGGTGTTGGGTGCTGGGTATTGGGTATTCGGTATTAGTAAGCTGAGACACGTGTCGCTTCTGGACTGACCAGAAAACCCACAAACACTGAATAATAGCAACAGTAATAATAATAGAAATCCCTGCAACTAAGTTGTGGGAAGCCTGGCATTCCCATACGAACCCCTTTCATGACAACAATTATCATTGCCAATATATACGTAATAAAGCACTTGGAAATGGTAATTGATGGCACTTTGCATTTCCAATGCAACTATAATACAGATATAAATGCTCTTAACAAGCAGCAATGTGTAGAAGAATTTAGTATAGAGTTTGTTAACCTCTTCAAGAGTGTTTTGTTTGAATACAACATTTTAAAGGATAGTTCATACACCGAAATGTTTAAAAAAAAAAAGGGCAAAATTGCTCTGTTCTAAATATATAACATCTAGCTTTTATCACAGAAATAAGAACCCCTTACACCATCAGAATATTACTTAATCGAGGAATATTGATCATTCGACAATACTACAAAAACCCCGCTCGAATTAGATTCGAGTAATATAATATCTATATCGGATTTCATCGTCTAGAAGTGGGTCATAAGCTGCATATGACGAAAGAGTATATCGAATGGCACGGCCGCATACGTAGACTTATCAAAACAGACAACTTTTGCATCAAGAAATTCCTTATATTGATATTGATATTGATATTGAATAAGTAGAACAACCGTGCTGTATAGCATTTGAAATCGAATTTGAAACTTTGATTAGATTCGGAGCTTTTTGCTGCTTCTAAGTCTTCAGCATTACGACACAGCTGTCGTTATTTTCTCTCACTCTCTTAATTAATTACTTAAGACCAATATAATCACTAAGATGCTGAACGGCCATCAATTTGATTTGCAATATGACAGGTATTTTTCAGCTAGCAACAAAAATTAAGAGCATTGTTAAGACTTTCACTCAAAGGGTTGTCAGGCATAGATTCCGTTCAGTAATATTGTCGTGTTTAGTGCACTAGATTAAAAGCCTCCTTTGGCAGAATGAACTTATTTTGGTATTCTTTATCACAATGATGTCTATATGTTTTCTTTAGGCTATAGGAAAAATAGAAATAATGTTCACTTTTTCTTCCCAATTAAAGCTTTAATACAAAAAAAAAACAATCCCGAAGTTAATGCTACTTTTCACACCCTTCTTATATAGCATACTTCTCAGGGGGGGAATCCCTCGCTCACTCTCTCACTTCTCGCTACTCGTTTCCTGACACATGTTTTCCTCATCCTCTCACTGCCCCTCACAAACTTTTTCCCTGTTCACGCACAGATTGCTTTCGCCATCGCCATCGCATCGCATCGTATTACCACGTGACGAAAGCGCACGTGGCTGCAACACACACGCTGCCTGCCACCCACGTTATCGCAATCGCCCACATACGCAAATGCGACAACGTTACAATGGCAACTTTATACTGTAACATTTTTAACATATTTGACATTCGTGGAATTTTTAATATCTTTACTATGATTTGTATTTATATGAAACTCTGGATTGGTAGGTAATTGCTTGATATATCAATACCCGGTACCATAAGCTTAAGATTGTTATAAGTTAGGTTCAAGCGAAAAGGTACATTTACGATTTAGCTATCTCCGTCTGTCTGTAATAGAACAAGAAATTAATTTGTATGAAAAGTTTCTTATACTTCTTCCTTCTGCCTGCCCTTACTTATGTTCGAATAAATCGAAGGTCCATTTAATGACAATATCCGCAACAATAACGCAACATAATTGAACGATAATACTTGGTTTTGTGTGGTTTTGTGTGGTTTTGTGGCATGGGAATGGCGATTCATTCACTTCTTTTGTAGGGACAAGAGTCAAGGAATCTCCTGCTACTGCAGCGCCACAAAATCTTCAAGTGGCTGCAGTAAACTTTGCAATGCACTTAAGTCTTTGAGCAAGTCAGCAAAGACTACTTGATGGTGATGGTGATGCTGCCGTGTCGTTGCGACATCGCTCGCAAAAATGGTGGCAAATTCAAGTTTCCCCGTCCGCGACTCAACGGGAAATGAGTGCGACGAGCAGTAAGTAGAAAGAACAAGAAGATGAGATCCGTTCCGGGGAAATCGAAAAAATAAAAAGAGGAAATTTGCATTTGGGTGATAATGCAAATCTGATGGAAAACAGAGTAAGAAAATCGTTTTTGCATATTTTGAGTAAAGCACAACGAAGGAAAGGAGGCAAGAAGGTGACAAGTATGAAGAAAAGGGCTCCTGGTTTTTCTTAGACCATTTTCTTATTAACTTTCCCATTGCCTGCTTTTTGGCGCGCTTAGTACTTGAATGTTTTTAAATATTTGTCATCTTTTGCTTCTTTGCGTCATTTTTCATAAGTGCATTTTTAGCATTTCCTTTCAAGTCTCAAATGAAAACCATGTCTAACGTCTAAAAACGTCTTTTTAAAAAATATTAAAACATTTTTTTGGTTTCTATTTTTATTTTTGATGGTTTTTAGTCTTCCGAAAGTTAAAGTCAAATTGAAACCAGCAGATACCTCTTAAGAAAAGGGATTTAGCTAAGTTAACTCGCCTATTGATGATCTGAAAATCTTAGTTATATTAAGTGAATTTATTTATTTATTTTGTACAGTTCAAAGTGCGTTTTCCTTTCGTTTCCCTCCTACCTTTGCTAATAAAATATTCAGCAAGGCCTAAAACTTCGCTTGGGAGACACAACTTGGATCATTTATAATTTAAGAGGAAAAACTCTATGCATTTCTCCACAGCTATTTATTAGAAGAACAAAACAATAGAGATTTCCCGGGACTTTTGGCCACAAAAATAGAATCCCTTAGATTTTTATTTACTAAGCTAAAAAAAAAAAAAAAAAAAAAAAAACATGAACAAGAATAATAAGGAAGCCAGGAAAAGGAAAACAACTAGACAAAAAGCAGACAGCGATAAAATGAGAGAAAAAAATATATACAGCTGTCCAAATATTACACATGCAACATACACTAAAAAATTAAAATTTAAAAGTGCGAAGAAGACAAACATAAAACATAAAAGAAAGGCCAAGTAATATGAAATGGGCACGAAAAAAAAAACAACAACAAAAAAACAAGAAAAAAACAGGCCAACAAAAATGCGTACAAAGTTCATTGACTTTGTTTTACACCAGCGTAGGGTAAAGAGAGCCAAAGAGGCCGCAAGAGAGTGGGAAAAGAGCGCAACAAGAGAGCTAATAAAGAGTACAGGAAAAGCCCAGTTTGTTTGCAAAAAAGAAACGTTAAGAGAGACGAGTTTGACAGAGCTCTCTCTCTCTCTCTCTCTCACGTGGGCTGCTCCTCTCACCCTCTCGCTAGCCATGTTATGACTAATTTGTGCGAAGCAGAGAGACAGGAGAGAGAGAGAGAGAACGGGTGAGCTGGAGCTCAACATGACGTGACCCCAAACAACAACAACAGCAACAAGTACAAGCGTACGTGCGAAAAAATACGAACGAGAAGAAGCGATGACAAAAGCGAAAAAAAACACACACGAAAAAAAAAAAAACACCTCAAAAAACAAAAAATAAAGCCGCGATGGAGAAAAAAATGGTCGTAGTATGTTGACAAAAACGCGTAAGCCCAAAAAACCGAATTGAGCACAGCAAAACGGCGAACGAAAACAAAATACAAAATACAGGGGAGCTTCGGTAAGACAAACTTAAGCCATTGGGGAAAACAATTACCAATTTCGCATTTTTCGAATTTCTATTATTAAAACACTTATTTTGCCTTAATTTGGTTAATTTTGACACATTTAAAAATAGGCGAAATTAAACTGTTCATTACATAAATATGTTTGCCACATATGGTAACCACAGCTTAAACTACTATCATATTAAATATTTTTTAACCAAATTCCTAATTTTTAATCATATTTCCCAAAAAAATGTATTTAAAAGTAATGCAAATTTGATTAATACAATTTTCATTCGGTGTCATAGATGACAACTAATAAGATGTCGGAACCAGGCAACAAAATATCTACAACATACACTACAAACGAAGAACAACTCTGGGAGATGAAAGTGTAGATTCCTGGCATCATTATATTTCAGAAAACTTGTATACTTCAAGCCGGGATTTTATACTGAGCTTTCTATTTTTTTTTTTTTATTTAAAACTTAAATAAGTCAGTTACTTTGCATGTAAGAATACAAATTATGCAACAAATATTAAATTCAATGTTAGAGCATAAATAGAAAACCTTTTTTTTTCCTTTGGTACTAAGTTATTTTCAACCTCGGACAGCTGAAAGAATAACATATTTGGCCTCCTGCTGTTCGAGGTTGAAAATAACTAAATACAAAAAAAAAAAAAAAATCTATTTAAAAACAAAAAAAAAACTTTTTTTTTTAATTCTCTATCTATTGAAAAAAAAATTTTTTTTTTAAATAGAGAACCTTTAATAGAGAACTTTGGGGTAATCTCAGTTAAAATTTCAAAATTTAACTTTAAAAATACAAGTCATTCGTCCACAAGTTTACCAAGTGGAGTTCGACTTATAGAATTTCTACTGTATTTTTTGTACGTTGCATTTTCTTTATCCGATAATCAAGGCAACAAAACCAACAGCAGAAACAACAACAAAAGCCGCATGACAATTTAGCACATGCCAATTGGGCAGCGACGCCGACGGCGCAGCAGACGTCGACGGCAAAGCAAACAGCGCGCTAAAAATATAACAGTGCCTGCTGCTTGCCACGCTTGCAACCTGTGCCAAAGAGAGAGACATCGAGAGAAAGAGAGTGGAGGCGGCGAGAGAAATTGGTGTTCGTTGTTGGGCTTTGGGACTTTATTTTATTTCATTTAATTTTTGTTTCTATTTTTTGTTGCTGTTGCTTTTTTTTTTCTCGTACAGTGAGCGCCCACGCAAAGTGCAGTCAACGTCGACGACGGCGTCGCAAACAAGGTCAAAACAAGTTTAAATGCAGCAAAGCAAATGGAAAAATAAAGGCGAAAGAGAGCAGCAACAGTTTCGTTTTTGGCCAGGCGACAAGAGTGTCGATTGCCAAATGAAAACAATCGTAGAAACGTCGAAATATACTCGATTTTAAGTCTCTGTGTATCCAAAATTTGTTCATAATATTTATTGATACAAAGTGAGCTGAGAAAATGAATTTAAACGGTTCTCATTACAATATTTGCCTAACATACTCGACGCTTATCTTTTACCCAATCACTTTATCATAAACAATCGATTTCAGAGCAGTTTGACGTTATCTGTAATCATTTAGTTTATCAATCAAACCGATGGAACTTTAAGCAGGTTACAAAAGTGCTAAAAATACATTTTCCAGGCTTCATCTGGTTTATCAAAGTCAAGCAATACATTTCTGAGGCCGAAAGGTAACCAAGAAATTGGTTTGGAAAGTTTGGTCGCCTGAACAAGAACCCAATAGTTAACAGCAAGTGTTGGATGTTGCATTGGAAACAAAAACTGTTAGACGGACGTTCACACAGCAGCGGGGAGTTAAGTAGCAACACCTTGGCCTGGGTCAGGCAATTTGACTTGAAGATGGTTTTATGAGTGATGAAAGTGATTAATGGTCTTGTTATGGGTTTTATACGAAGGTGGACTTTGTAAAGAATTGATTTTCCAGTATGTTTTTCATCAAGACTATTGAAAATCAAATAAATGATCAACATTTTTGATGTATGAAGTGCATAAAAGCCTTTCCAGATAATTGCAATTTTACAGCACAAGTCAAGTATGCCTTTTGAAAACTTTAAGCAAAGCTTTAATACTTTAATACTTTAATACTTTAATACTTTAATACTTTAATACTTTAATACTTTAATACTTTAATACTTTAATACTTTAATACTTTAATACTTTAATACTTTAATACTTTAATACTTTAATACTTTAATACTTTAATACTAACAATTACGCATAAATATTTAATACAGATGATAGCGGGTATTTTGTCATTGATCTTTATTTTAGTTAATCCTATTCATAGTTTCAAAAAGAACCCTTCCTGTTCCAAGTTCAAGTTCTTTCTCATCGGAAAGTGCACTTAATAACTTGACATGTTGACCATTTATGTTAATCACCTGACTTTGGGGGGTCCTGGAATATCAATTCTTTGGCGAGAACGGCGACGCAAAGAGGGAGGGTGGCTGGGGTGGCTGGGTAAAAGGCCGGTGGGGGGTCTGTTAACTTACCCGAGATGAGGGCGCGACCTTCGCTGTGTCCGTTGGCGGCAGCGCTGCCACTGCCACTGCCGACGTAATCGTAATCGTGGGTTAATTGCCTGCGCGGACTGTTGTTGGTGCTACTGTGCCCGTGCCCGTGCCCGTGCCCGTTACCGTTACTCAGGCCGTTGATGTTAACGTTTACGTTGACGTTGGCGTTCACGTTATGGATCCCGATACCGTTACCATTTCCGTTCGTAAATGGCGGCGTTGCAATAATTCCGTTACTGCTATTGTTTCTATTGTGCTGATTGCTATTGTTGTTATTGTTGTTGGTATTGGTGTTGTTGTTGTTGTTGTTGTTGTTGAGGGAGTTGCTCTTGTAGTGTTGCAGCTGGTGATGGTGCAGTTGGTGGGAGGTGGGAATGGCCACGCCCAGTCCAATGGGACCGCCTCCCGCCTGCGGGAGCTTCTCATTTTGATCTAGAAATTCAGCCGCCTCGAGGAGCGCATTAATGCCTACACTCCCTGACATAGCATACACAGACAAAAAAACAACGTGCGCTCACTCTCTCTCTCTCACACACACACACGGATACACACGCGGGACACGGTAACGGTAACGGACACGTAAAACGTATACGTAATATGAAAACAAAGAAATACACCAACGAACAACGAACCCCAACACACGCAGGATAACGCCTACACACACGAACTGTAGAGAGAGAGAGACAGCTTTAGGTCGCGACACTTTATTCCTTAAGCCGATGTTGTTGTTGAAATGTATAAATGTTGGTATTAATTGTTGGTATTATTAAAAAATGTTTCACTTGAAATTATTGTTGAAATTGTTGGTGATTAGTCGTTTGGTGATTAAGTCGTTTTTGTGCTCAAGTTATTACTGAAGAACTGATTGTTGAAATATATTTGTTCAAAATGTTGAAACTTTCGCTGGATTGGTTGTTCGGAAGGTGTTGATAGTTCAAAATTGTAGTCTGTTGAAAATGATGCTGGGTTTTTTAACTTTTGTTGGTAGTTATTAATTTTGTTTTGTTTTTTTTTTTAACCAGATGTGGGTTGTGTTGGTTTGAGTTACGACGTTGCTGCTTTTTCTATTTGCTATTATTTATCTATTTTGTTTTTAGATTTAGCTTAGCTTCGGTGGTTTCTGCTTCTTATTGTTGTTGTTGTTTATAATGTTTAATTTGTTGTATTTACTTGTGGCTTAAGCTGAAAGGATAGAAAATAACACACTATTAGTTGAAATTCATTTTATTAAAAAAGGAATCCC
The DNA here is from genome assembly GCA_008042615.1 of Drosophila auraria. Classification (NCBI taxonomy): domain Eukaryota; kingdom Metazoa; phylum Arthropoda; class Insecta; order Diptera; family Drosophilidae; genus Drosophila; species Drosophila auraria. The sequence goes on from VNJW01011375.1 coordinate 17,523, forward strand.
TGCCCAGAATACCCGATAACTGCATTATTATGAACGTCAGAGCCTATAGTATGCCTGCAGTACCAGTTGTCATCAATAGGTCATCAACGTTTCATCATCGACTTCGGCCGAACCGACGCTCTCGTTCAATCGTGTCAAAACCGACTCTCTCGCTCTCAATTCTCTCTCGCTCAATTTCTCTCTTCAAAAATTATGTTGATGAAATGTTGATTAAAAATTTGATGAAATTGTTGATTTATCATCGATGAAATGTTGATGAAAGGATGATGAATCATTGATGAATTTGTCACTGATGACAGCCTAGTACATGCTCATGTAAATTTCATCAACAGTTTGTATGGAATTTCATCGATGAAACGTTGATGACGGAAACAACTTCGTTTTTGTTGATGAAACGTTGATGACAGGTACTGCAGGGATACAGCTGTTTTGGACGAGCCATCGTTCGCATCAGTACAATTTGCTGACATGTGCATGCGTGACACTGAATTCGTACTTCTGAATTTTTAGAGCACTCTGCGCAACAACTTTTGCCACGCTTGATGATTTTTTTTTTTTTATTAAACTATTCTCTCTAAAGTTTCTTAGGACTTGGACTTGTTTATTTCAAGAACATGTTTTTATATCCATTATTTAGAAAACAAACAAACAAAAAATGGGGAAAATGGGGAAATAATGTAGTTTAACATCCTATAATTGGTAACAAGTTGGAAACTATCTTATTGTTTTGCTGGCAGAGGAGAGGCATCAGCAGTGGCAAAGCAGTCTGCGTCGACGTCAACGTCAGCAGCTGTTGCGTTTGCGCTAATTGTGCACAGCTGCGTGGCAACAAAATATAAAGAAAAAATAACAAAAACAAAAGGCAAAGGCAAAGAAAAAACAAACAAAATAAAAAGGGAAAGACAGACAGAGGCAGGGAGCTCCCCAACCAACAAGTTGCAGACAAAAGAGAGCGGGCGAGAGAGTAGCGGCAGCAGCAGCCGTGCCAGCAGAGGAAAATATAATAAACACAAACTCAGGCGAAAAAAGGAAATAAAGAAAGATTGGCGCGTGCGCGCAGCCTGCTCTCCATGCCTCAACTCTCTCTCCCCTTCCTCCCCTTCCTCGCCTCCCCACAACGGACCACTTGATCAACATCTTCCGTTTCCCTCTTTTCTTCTTTGCTTATCCATCAGCTGCTCGTTGTCCGTGTGTGCGTGCATGTATGTGTGTATGGGGCATTCAACTGAGCGGCAAGCAGTATTAAGAGAAAAGTAATGTTACATTGTGTCTTTGTTGTTGTCATAATTCATATGAAAAGGTCAAGGGTCGCGCTCTCAAAAGAGAGTGTGAACGAAGGGGGGAGAGGCATGGGAACAGAGAGTTGCAGCCGGCGTTCTTCTTTACCCAACAGCTGCGCTCTCCTTCCTTTCCCACTTCCTCTTTTGCGCTTACCAAAACTGGGAGAGAGAAAAAAAAAGAGAGAGCGCAAGAGCTTTGATACGCAAAAGTCCTTCGAATGACGCTGCCTTGACATTAAACAAGCTTCTGATGGCCACTCACTCTCTGCCCTTCCCACCACTTCGTTCACACCCTCATTACATATCGTACACCCAAAAAAAATCGCCATAATAACACCCTCACAGACAAAGAGGTTTACCATTTTCGCAAGACGTTTGGTATTTTTGTAACTATTGATCCTCAGCTGTATCATACGCTTTCTATATAAGAATTATATAACGCCCTGAAGAAGGAATGTATCCGTTACTATATACATATATGTATATATATGTATATAAGGTTTTATTTCAAATTAAAAGGGAAAACATACATAAACAAAAAAAAACTTCATAATCTGGATTACAATAATATTCGGTTTTAGCTTAAAGAACTGAAAAAAACATAATTTTTCTTGAAAATAACAGTAATTTAATATTTGGTATGATATCCATTATTTTTTAGGGTATCGTTAAACCTTTTTGGCATATTCGAAATAGTTTTTTTTGTGTATTCTTGGCCAATTTTGGCCCACTCCTCCTGAAGCCGTTGCTTTAACTCTGATATGGACGAAATCGGTGTTTTGTGGACACGGTGTAAGGATTTTCTAAATTTCTGTGTGTAAAATATTTAAATTCCTTAAAAAAAATAACTCCTAGAACGTCCTATTAGAAAATAATATTGCACAAGGGTGATATAAGCTTGGAATAAAACCACTTTTCAGAAAAGAGGCCAAACATTGTATAAATAAAGATCTAGAATCTATAATCTCTAAAAAGTTCTAAATCTAGCCATACAGTAACAATTTCACTGCACTGATTCTTCTCTTTTGTGCATACTGTGCATGAGAGGCAGAGACGTCGACTGAGAAATTTCCTATCCCGCGGCATAGGGCCGTGCCGACCACTGATCTTGACTCTAAAACATTTCAATAAACGGAGTTTTACCTGGAAATGGAAATCGAATACTTTTTTGAATACTGTCTTGTATTAAACGGTATTAAAAGGTATTAAAAGGTATCAAAAGGTCAGCTATTTATTCTTTCTTTTATTTTTTGTTTTTCCTTTTTGTACGAGGTAACATCGTCGGACTTAGATGAGAGCTAACCGCCATAAAAGAGAATTTGTGAGAGAAAGCAGGATGAGTGCTGGGACCTCGGAGATGGGTAATGGGAGAGGAAACCTGCGGCGCGTGGCAAATTCTATTAAATATTCAAATCGAAATCGCTTTAAATGGCACGACAAAGCATAAAAAAAATCGCAGTAATTGACTGTGAGACACCCACGCAATCTCACACCCGTTTTTGGTATTTTGGAAACGAGAGAACACACACAAGACCGAAAAGAAGTGAAAATTTATAATATCGTACCTGAAACGCAAGGCAGAAATCGACCCCAAAAAGAATAACAACAAAAGGAAGGACCTGACGAGCGGAGCAGCAAGAGGGTGGGCCGAAGCAGGAGAAATCCACCCCAAAGGGTCGAGGGCCGAAAGCCGACGACGGCCAAGGGTCGTCATCATCATATTTCCCAAAATACCCTATATGTGACCCATTGTGAGGTTTTCTTCGGTAGCATTCTTGGGCAGTAGAATATTTAATGTTTTTATTTTTCAAGAATTTCCTCTTTCCCTATTCGATTCAATCCATTTATTTGAAAAAATGTAGGATATACTTTTTAAAGTTACAATTTCGATTAGTCCAATCTATATTACTTCTTTATGGCCGATCGCATATCTGGAAACTTGTTATAAAGGTACTCTTTATGGAAAGTTACCCTGTTCGCGCAATAATCGAAAAGAAAGAAAGGCAACCTTTAAAGGACAAAAACCGGTACAGGGCTCTTGAAGGAGGGTTGCTTGGCGATGGTAAGGAATTACCCTATCCAATATTCACATAAAACTCTCAATTCTCAAACCAAACTCAAACTGAGAAGTCAAAATGCAAAAGTTGCAAAGGTAAAAGGTAAGCGGAGAAGAGAAACGAGAATGGGAGAAGAGAACGAGGACAAAAATGAATGGAAAAAATTAATGGAACATTTTGCGGTTGATTTAATCCAAAAAGAAATGAGAGAATGATATTATGTGATATGGGAGAAACTAAGAAGGAGAGAGATCGGTAATCTGAGAATCAGTTTCGGGCAACTCGAACCCTATTCCTTTTCATACCCTTGCAGAGGGTAATATACTTTTAGTACGAATTTGGAACACTATGAAGGTGACATTATCGACCTTTATCAATTTTTTACCATCAACTAATTTTATACAAACTTAGGTTTTCCTTGTTTGCACTTGATATCATAGAAAATGATTATGAAAACGTTTCCACGAGTCTGTTGATACTTTTTTTCTCAGCAAACAGAAACAAACTATGTTCGAAAAATCTCTCAAATAAATTTAAATAAAGCTATTTGAGAAAAATAGGGAAAAAGAAAGTGAATTTAAGTGTTCAAATCAATTCGAAAAGAAAGAAGAATAAGCAAAAAAAATGTTCTGATTCTCCGAAGCTCTTCTGTTTCTTACGCTCTCTCTTTCTTTTTTCCCTCGGTGTCTGTGTATTTCTCTCAGAGTGTTTAATCACGCACTTTCTTTGCATTTCTTTTCTTTTCTGGCGGTTTTCGTCATGTGTTATTGTTGCTAATTTTGAAATGAAGAGTGATGAAGCGTGCAAAATAAAGCAAACTGTTTTTTTTTCTATTTTTTTTTTTTTTGCCCGTATAAAAATAGCTAAGAATATGAAACAGGAAAATCTGCTGTGTGTGTGCCTGAGTGGTGTTTCCCTAATTTGTTGGGTTGGTTATCAATTTGTATAAATATTTCATTTAAAAAATAACCAAACCAAATAATAATTAAATAAATAAACCGTGAAAAAGGCCAATATATTAGAAATTTGGTTTACTTGATTCTAAATCATATTTAAATACACTTAAAAATGGGTAGAAAAAAGCTCAAACACCCACACACATAAACAAGGCTACATGAGATTAAAATACAAACGAAGAGCTGACGCGGGAGCACTAATACATATACAGCAATTTTGGTTTATTTGGGCTTTTTGCTGTTGTTTTCGTTTCAAAACTTTTACCACACACACTCACACTTTTCGATGCAAAACTTAAACAAAAAACAAACTTGGTTTCTTTCGGAGTTCCTCTTGACTTTATAAATTTAATAATATATTTAGATATATATATATATTTTTTTTTTAACTGACGCAACTTTTAGAGTGTGACGTCTACGTCTGCGGCGACGGCGACTGCGACGCGCACGCTACGGCTAAACAACGTAAAATGAAATGAGAAAACATTGGGGAAGCGGAGCGAACAAAGTGCTAAGGCGGCAGAGTCAGTGAGCGCCCCCAACAAAGAGAGTAAAAGCCAATTAAGAGAGCGCTGCAAAGAGAGCCGCCTGGTCACGTAGCTTCTTTATATTTCTTTCGTTTGGCTTTTTTCAAGTTTACCTTGTGTTTGTGTGAGAGCGAATGGAATGTGATGCGAGACGGTAAAAAAAGCACGCGCTCCGCTGTACATTTTGTTGTTATTTTTGTGTGCATGGCAGATGGTGTGGAGAAAAAAATAACCACAAACGAAAAAAGAAAGAATAAGCAAGCCAAACCAAACCCCACCCTCTCTCTCTCTTTCTTACTCACCACAAAAAGGGGCACATGCTAAAAACAAAGCCAAAAGCAAGACAAAAAAAACTAAAGAACGGCTCTTTAAGACGAAAAAGAAGAAAGCCACAAGCAAAACGAAAGAATCAAAAATTAAAAAGATTTTTAGCTCCAACTCATGTCCAAAAAACCAAGTTTGCCTGCACACCCACACCCACACAATAAATGCAATCCACACAAATACTAATAACTACCGAAAAAAATAATCAAAAACAGGATTAAAAAGCAAACAAAAATAGAAACAAAGTCAGGAAAAAGCAAACAAACAAAAGCAAACACTTTCAAAGCTATAAATAACAATAAAAACGAACAATTAGTTTGCAAAAAACACAAACATATACATATATGTATGTACATATGCATGAATGTGTGCAAACGAAAAGAAAAATTAAATGCAAGAAAAAATACACACACTGGCAGAAAACTTTTCGCACTTTGCACTTTTTGCACTTTGAAATTAGCTCACTATTTACCGTTAGAAAACTTAAGCACAATGCTGCTGCTTCTTCCTATTCTGCTTTTCGTAGGTTGCACTTAAACGTGAAAAAAAATACGGGCAAGCGATTTTGTTTTTTTGTGCCTAGCTTTTTGGTTTCCTCTGCGCCTTATTTTGTTGTCCGTTTGGTCTGTTTCTTATGTTTCTTATGTTTCTTATGTTTCTTGTGTGTTTCTTGTGATTCGTACCCGCACAAATGCAATGACAGAAGCAAACTAAATGCGAACGCCGCTCAATGGCTTTAACTTTGCCTTTGCCGCTATCGCTGCCTCGTCGCAGTCGACGGCGCTGCCGCAGCATTCGCAAAGCAACAACACCACAGTGCAGCGGCCGACAGAAAAGAGCGCAGTACGGAAACATGGGGTAAAGAGAGAGAGAGAGAGTAAGCGCGGGAGCAAAGAGAGTGGACAGAAGAGAGCGCACGTGACGCGCGCGTTGCGTATGCATGCACAGCAGCGGTCAAAAATGTAAGGACCTCAAGACACCTACTATATAGTTCTTCGAATTCTTAAGATATTAAATTGAAAACATTAAATATTTCAGTGTTCAAAGTGATATCTTAAATGAATACAAAAAAATAAATACGAGATAAAGCGTATATATTTCTACCTATTTCAATCTGTAGTGTATCTTAATTTTTTGAAAGCAATAAAAGCTGCTAATATTGCAGCTTCTACTGTGTGCAAGCGCGCCTGTTTGTGGTTGTCTGCATGTACATAGGGATGTAGGTGTTGTTGTGTCCGCATGTATGTTTGTTTGTCGCTGTTGCTTTTCTCGCTTTCTTGCGCTTGTGCATAGCGAAACAGGAAGAAAATAAAAACAATAACAACAGCGCCATGTAATTGTTGATATGTCTGCGGATGGCAGGAGAAGCATCGGGCGTCAGCAGCCCCAGAACTTTGGGGCGGACCCAAAAACCGCGGAAAGCAGGCCTTCGAAAAACACAAAAATCTGCTGCATTTGTTGCAGTTTACATATTAAATAATAGCACGTAGAAAGTCAAATACACAGATTACATTAATTAAAAATATATTTACAAATTAATATAGTAATTGTATGTATTATACTGTTATATATGGGGTTTTTAATAAGAACCATCCCAAGGAGCTGCGCGTCAGTCGCTGCCTCTGCTGACGTCAATGTTGCCTGCAGAGTCTCTCTTCATCTTTCTCTTTGTCTCCTTCCCGTCACCCCATTTCCTTTTTATGCTGGGCTCCATTCTCATTCCCGTTCTCACTCTGATTCTCATTCGCATTTTGCTGCTGTTGCTGCGTCATTGTTTCTTTCACGGCAACTTTTCCGCTGCTTCCATCTCCCTCCCTCTTCCTCTTCACCACTCCCTTTATACCGCCCATCACCACCCCCTTGCCACTGCCACTGTTTATGCACTGTTTCGTGCACATGTACAGTGGAAATTGCCTTTGCAGGAAACCAATATTTATTTATATTTTAATACATATATTTTAAATACATAAATACATACATACATATGTACATATGAATGTTCATATTATTTTGTATTGTATTTATGTTTAAAAAAAAATCGAGTTTCAGTTTTATTTCTGTGCTGGCTGTCAACGGGCAGTATCCACCGTAGTCTCTTTGGCTTCCAAAATGTTTGCTCGCTGGATGTTGTGCTGCTGCTGCTGGTGCTGTTGTGTTGTCTGGCTGGGCTTTTGTTATTGTTATGATGCGTCGACTGCGGCAGCGACGTCAGCAGCAATTTCGAAACGTGCTGGCATTTGTGTGGAACGGAACTTGTTTTGATATGCATGGCCTGCTCGCTCTGCCGGCGTCGCTGTCGGCGCAGCTGTCCAGAAAAAAAGAGAAAAAAAAGAAGCCTGAGCCCTGGGCAAAAGTTGCAGCGAGCCACAGCAGCAACATTGCAGTAACATCGCGGCAAAGGCAACAGCAACAGCAATTGTTTGTTTTCATAATTTCTCGTGCATTTTGTTCTTATTTCTTCTGGAAGACGACGAAGCTGCGACCCAAGGTGGGATCTTGGGGGAGGGGAGTTGGAGCAGCAGGGGGGGTGTGGAGGTGCGAAAAGGGGGTGGCAGGGTCTGAAACCATGTTGCTGACGCAGCAGTAGCAGCAGCAGCAGAAGCAGCAACTGCCAACAAAAACAGCAATTGTTGAGAGTTCATTGTACTTTTTTGGGTCTCCGCGTTTGTCCCCACTCTGCCTCCAATATACCCTTTTCCTATCACCATCACCCACCCTGCTTTATCATCTGGCCTTTGTTGGCATTTCTAGGCCAAAATTTGCAATTCGGTATTTGGTTTTTGGCAGCTCTAGTGAACCAAAAAATAAGAACAACAGCTTTTCTTTAATCTATAAGCTGTTAATAGGCTGAAACTTATGTTCCAACAGAGGTTGGAACTAATTACATTTTGTAATATTTTATTTGTTACGCACAATTCAAATAATTCCAGACAATAACAAGTAGAAAAGCCACAGTCGAGTGTGACCGACTGGGGGATACCCGGTACCCAAAGCATTGTGGGTGAAATTAAACAGCACATGAACATGGAAAAAAGGAAATGTTGACAAATAGAGACAAATATTGCTAGAAACATGTTGAGCAACACTCAAATGAGACAAATGTTGCTAGGAACATGTTGAGCAACTCTCAAATGAGACAAATGTTGCTAGGAACATGTTGAGCAACACGCACGTGCGCTGTCTCTCTCTCTCTCTAAAGAAGTTTACACAGAAACTTTATTGTTTAATATCGTCTATGTTTATCATCCGATTTTACTCAAATTTTCAGAACACGTCCACGATTGTCTACCTATAAGGTCTATTTACTTTAAGCCGAAAAACACGTCAATAGCTAATATAACGTTTTTTATGATTTTCGGGGGCGGAAGTGGGCGTGGCCAAATTTTAAAACAAACTTGATCTGCCGGTAATAGATTCCAATGTTGTCACCAAATTGGGTAACTCTAGCTCTTATAGTCTCTGAGATCTGTTGTTTCACACGGACAGACAGACGGACAGACAGACATGGCTAAATCGACTCGGCTAGTGACGCTGATCAAGCACTAACTTATAATACCCTTGTACCCTATGGATACCGGGTATAACAAGTAGTAAAGCTACAGTGGAGTGTGACCGACTGTGGGATACCCGGTACCCAAAGCAGTGTGCGTGAAATAAATGGCACAAGGACATGGGTTATTCACTTTCTCTAATTAAACGCCCTGTTTAATGTAAAATCTGGGAGCAACTGATAAGAATGTTGCTAGCTCCAACATTCTGAGACTTATTGTTTCATATGGACGGACATACGGATAGACGGACATGAGTACATCAACTTTATGGTGTCGTAGATGGCTCCTTCTGCCAGTGTTAAGCCGGCAAAGCCTTGGCGGACTTACGTACACGTCCTGCCATAGTCGGTCAGATTGTTCGTAATAATCATCCGTAAGAAGCACGTGTAAAATAACGTGCCCATGCTCGCACTGCACAATCATTCATTCCAAAGCGTAAAGGACTTTACCCAACACGGAACTGCCACGGTTTCCAAGATGGAACCCTTCAACGAACGAAAGTTTCAACAGAGAGAGAAAGGTGATAGCTATTGTCGAGAAGGCTAACGACATTTTCTGCAACAGAATTCGCAGGACGACTTAGATAACAAAGCGCAAGTTCTAATTGAAGTCATGTGCGTTCTCATGTGCGGCAGTCTGCAGTCGGCATATTGAGTGTCAGTGACAACCAGCTCAATGTACGATGCCGTCAATCGCAAAGTGCAACGGGAGCCTGACTATGATGGAGATGAACTGGCAGAAAGGGCTCAGGCACGTGTACTTTTCGTTTTTAATATTAATTTTTAAGACATTGGTCACTTAATAGATTCTGATCAAGATCCCAAATTTGGTTGACCCTTGTATCCTCTGACGCTTCTGAAACATTGTTGTAAGGCGGTTAAACTGGACATTTTACTTTAAAGCTAGAATCGGTTGATAAGCCATCGTGCACAGTGTCCAGGAACTAGGCGACAGCGAAATTGATGCTGGAACTCTAAATAATCACTTGGGATGAATGCACTATGACACTTAGACGAGCTTTTGAGGCGGTTTACTGAACAATGAAGGATGGATCGATGCAGTTTTTCAAGACACATTAAAGGCTGCAGAAATAGATTAAGTGCACGAAGTTAAAAAGAAGTAAGGGAGAAATTCCGGTGGATTCACCAAATTTTTATCGGAAAGGAAGTGAAACCGAGGACTTGTATTGTACTTCAACAAACTCACCACAATCATACCAAGACCTTCGAAGAATATCAAAACAGTATGGAAGAACTTCTTGAAGGTCTAAAGAAAAACAAGTGACTTCCGACTGTGAGATACCCGGTACCCAAAGTATTGTGCGTGAAATTAAATAGCACACGGACATGGAAAAAAAAAACAAAATGTTGACAAATGAAGACAAATGTTGCTAAAAACATGTTGAGCAACTTTCAAAAAAGACAAATTTTGCAGCTGTACGCAGTTGCATAACAAATAAATACTGCGACCGAAAGCACGCAACACTTTTTCTCGCTACTGCCTTTGTGGCTCAGAAGAAGAAGAAGCAGCATACACAGAAACTTTATTGTTTAATAACTTCCATGTTTACCATCCGATTTTACTCAAATTTTCAGAAAACGTCCGCAAATGCCTACTTATTTATTTTATCTATTTACTTTAAGCCAATAGTTACGACTAAAGCTTATATAAAGTTTTTTTACGATTTTCGGGCGGAAGTGGGCGTGGCCAAATTCTAAAACAAACTTGATCTGCGTGCAACAGATTCAAATGTTGTCATCAAGTTTGGTAACACTACCTCTTATAGTCTCTGAGATCTGTTGTTTTTCACGGACGGACAGACGGACATGGCTAGATCGACTCGGCTGGTGATGTTGATTAAGAATATAAATGTATACTTTATGGGGTCGGTGATGCCTCTTTCTGCCTGTTACATACATTCTCGATTGGCACTAACTTATAATACCCTTGTACCCTATGGGTACCGGGTATAAAAAATTAATGAATGAATGCAGGAATATAGGAATATGTACATACATGCATATGTACTATGTATGCACCTACTCGTATGCTTGATGTACATATGTACGTTATATGTATATACATATGTATATGTATGTATAAATAAGTGTACATTAACTTTTAGCTTACTGTTTGTTTTAACTTCAGTTCGACATAAAAATAACAACAATTGCCAAAGGACAAGGAAGAGTCTTAAAACTTGTTTACCACCAGTTTTCATGCTGTACCCTTCTGTCCCTCGCCACCATCACCTTCGCGTTTGCTTGTCCCCATACCTCCCCGTTCTTCTCGATCTTCTTCTCGCCCCTACTCTTGCATCCTTCTTCTTTGGTTTATCCCTCTGGTGTTTCCTTGGGATTCCTTGAATTTCTTGTCTTGGGCAGGAAAGCACAAGCAAAATACAAGGTACGAATTGAACGAAAAAAAGAGAACTGATAATGATGTGGTGCCAGGAGGGGGAGGTGGCCAAAAAGGGGAGGCGCAGGTGCAGCACCAAAAGGTTAAAGAGAATGACAGAAAAAGTTCAAAAGTGCATGACGGAGCAGAACGGAAATCAAGCCAAGAGGAAACAGAGACAAACTCTAATTGGAGTTCGATACACACACAGACATAAGCGCAAATAAGAAGCAGAAGCAGCGTGGGCGACTGACAATTTGCTGTGGAAACACAAGAGCAAAAGGAGTGGACGTCGAGAGGTGGAGCAGCAGGGAGGCAACGAGCAAGAACTTGCGGAAAACCGGGTGAGCGAAAACAAAAACAAACAAGCTCAGCTCTCGTTCGCTCTCTCTCTCTCTCTCTCTCCCCAGAGAGGATAACAGATGGAGAGGTCTAAAACAGGATGACGAACGAGAGTGCAAAGCGACAGCTGAGGAAAATGCGTCGCAAAAATAAGGCGCAGGTGCGATGCTAGGATGGTGCGTGCGATGGTGTGTGTGAAAAGTGAGGCGGCGTAAGGAGGAAGCGGAAGAGAAGAGAAGAGGGGATACAAACATTCAAAATATTCAAACATTCATTTGAATATTTAGGATTGCTATTTGTATTTTAGATTATTTATTAATTTTATTAAATTACTATTTATTATATATTTTAATTTTATTATAATTTATAAAATTAAAATATTTACTTAGAAAATGTAATTAAAACTTTATTTATTTGAAATTAGTCCGGGTTAAGCGGGGCAAGTTAATGAACTCTTTTTGATTTAAGCAGAGATGCCCACGCCAAGTTCTTGGGTGCTCGTATTCGACTTTTAACAAAGCGCTCGAATTTCTCCGAAACTTGAAGAAGCTGGAGCGAGAAACGACTTGACAGCTCTTTTAGCTATTTACATAGTGTACCAACAAGTTTAAAGACTTAAAACGACAATTGATTCAATATTGCACTTTCTAAATGAGAATGTAAAACCTATTTCCTTCAACCAATATAAAAGGAAATACGAGGTGTGTTCAAAAATAATCGCGAATTTTGAATTTGGCGTTATGTTGGTACTCATGTCTCTCTCTTATGCCGACAAAATGTTTTCAGAAGGCCGAGAAGATTGGACTTTTGGCCAAAAATGAGCTTTTGCACCACGATAACGCCCCTGCTCACACATCGTTGCTTGTGCGCGACTTTTTGGCCAAAAACAATACACTAATGATGCCGCAGCCACCGTATTCCCCAGATCTGGCCCCCTGTGACTTTTTCTTGTTCCCTAAAGTGAAGAGGCCCATGAAAGGACGACGTTACGCCACGCTTGACGATATAAAGACGGCATCGAAGGAGGAGCTGAACACGATAAGAACAAGTGGGAAAGCTACAGTCGAGTGTGACCGACTGTAAGATACCCGGTACCCAAAGCATTGTGGGTGAAGTTAAACAGCACATGAACATGGAAAAAAGGAAATGTTGACAAATAGAGACAAATATTGCTAGAAACATGTTGAGCAACACTCAAAAGAGACAAATGTTGGTAGGAACATGTTGAGCAACACGCACGTGCGCGCGCTATCTCTCTCTCTCTCTTTCGCAGAAACTTTATTGTTTAATAACTTCTATGTTTATCATCCGATTTTACTCAAATTTTCAGAACACGTCCACGATTGCCTACTTATTAAGTTTATCTATTTACTTTACGGCGAAATCACGCATATGGCTTATATACCGTTTTTTATTATTTTCGGGGGCGGAAGTGGGCGTGGCCAAATTTTAAAACAAACTTGATCTGCGTGCAACAGATTCCAATGTTGTCACCAAATTTGGTAGCTCTAGCTCTTATAGTCTCTGAGATCTGTTGTTTCACACGGACGGACGGACGGACAGACGGACAGACGGACATGGCTAGATCGACTCGGCTAGTGACGCTGATCAAGAATATATGTACTTTATAGGGTCGGAGATTTCTCCTTCTGCCTGTTACATACATTCTCGGTTGGCACTAACTTATAATACCCTTGTACCCTATGGGTACCGGGTATAAAAATCATTTTTTGAAGTGCTTCGAAGATTGGAAAAACCGTTGGCACAAGTGTATAATATCTCATGGGGACTACTTTGAAGGGGACAAAATAGATATTCATGAATAAATAAATAATTTTTGATAAAACACAAACTTTGGATACTTTTTGAACACACCTCGTATTTCATTAAATGCCGACGCTCAGATTCTCTCAGTGTAAACCGAATTAATGCACTCTCACTTAAGCTTCCTACTCTCTGGCACCTCGGCTTATATTTGTACGCACTCAAAATCCGCCATTGAATTATAAAAAATTTTGGTATTTCGGAAAAACTTAATTGAATTTAAAGGGTATTGCTACGGAAAAGAGAGTGGCTGAAAGACACTGCTTTTCTCTCTCAGAGGCATAGTGGAAAAAACCGGAAGACAAATGGCCAAGAGCGGCGGCGCAACAAGCAAAGAGAGCAGAAGACGAAGAGACGCAAAAGAGCGGGAGCGAAAAAACCGGGCTCGGAAACAAGCCGCAAGAGAGCGCCAGAGAAGGCGAGCAAACAAGTGAATGGAAACAGCAGAATCCACTAATGGAAACAACAATAACAATGCAACAATTTGTTGCCGCAACATGTTGACACAGAAGTCGCAGAGAGCAGCAAGCAGAAGGAAAGCGGGAGGAGAAAGAGAAAGCCCAGTCCCTGGTATGTTGTCCTTCATCCTTTGGCAGTCTCCCTCTCCCTCTTCCACTCATCCCTACCCTTTATCCTTTATGCCAGGCGTGTAATCGCAATTGGAAAAGCCATCTATTTGCATTTGCATTTTGCTAATTAGAAGTATCTGGAAGATGCTGCATGTATGCATATGCATGTCTCTGTGGCTTGCAAGAAGCAAGCCGAAACGTGGTCAAAAGGCAATTACGGCCTTTAAGGGTAAGGGATAGGTGGGAATATAATATGTACAAAATAAAAATAGAAAATAGGAAAAATATGTACATATATTAACAGATTTAAGACCAAATCAACATAAACATTTAAAAAGCTTTTCCAGTTACAAATATTTCCCTCTCTGATATATTAGAATAGTATATATGTACATACATTGTATATATTATATAATAATAACCCCAAGAGTCCAGTTAGCAACCAATCCCACACAGAAATGCGTGCCGCCAATGTAAACACAGTGTGAGCGGCTGCATAACGTGGCGTATGAGTAATGCAACCCCTTTCGCCTTAACCCTGCCACGGCATGGCTTGGCATGGCAAACCCAAACAAATGCAGGCGAAACAGAAGAAACCAGTGCCGGGTGGGTTACGCTGCAAGTGTTTTCAGCGCCTAAAATTCCATGGAATTTTAATTAGCAAACAAACAAGCAAACAAACAAAAAACAATGACAAATGAGAAGGAAAGCTAAATAAATACTCGTTCAAAGCGAACAACAAGAAGTATATAAAATACTCTAAGTGTAATTTCGATATAGACTTTTTAAACTTAACTTCACTTAATACAAAACTTACATATATTAATAAATAACAAACTAAAATAAAATAAAATACTCGCATTATAATATCAAAAAAATTATATATATTCGTAAAATTTAAAATAAATTTAATTTAAAGTAAATACAATTTAATAAAAGGAAACTAAATTTTCTGATAGTAAAACAGCCACACCAGGACCAAGATTCGGATTTAGCGGGTGAAAATACCTTTCGATATCGTAAGTGTGTCTCATACCAGGGTCTGATTAACTTTTCCAACTGTTCGAATAAAAAAAAAAAACAAGTAAAAAAAAAAAAAAAAAAATTTAAAAAAATATAATATAATTATAACTAATACAATATATATGTATATGTATAAACATAAATATTTCCAATATTTACATAGAAAAGAAAAAAAAGAAACAAAAAAAAAATTGGAAAACAATTTTTTTTTAATTATGAAGCATTGTAACAAATTATGAAAATATTTATGTAAAAGTTTATACATACTTCACCGTTCACAGTGACGATGTGTCTTAATTTCCAACTGTTCAAATAAAAAAAATTTTATAAGGAGAAAAAAAAAATTTTTTAAATATAAAGCATTATTATGAAAATATTTATCTAGAAGTGTTAGTACATACTTCACCGTACACAGTGACGATGAGTCCTAAATTTAAATACCCAAAGTTAGAGAATGCGCTAAAATCAGAAAGCGAGCGAGTGGCCAGGGAAGAGTATTCTTCAAATTGTGTTATTCTTCCTGCAATAAAAGGGAAAGAGAGATTGTTGTGAGTGAAGAGTAAAGAGCGTGTGAAGAATGTGCACATGAAAAATTTATAAGAACAAACAAAGGCACAGGGAATAGGATTAACCAAACACTTTGATAACCCCCGTTGGCGACAGCTGGTTTAAGGCCTTAACTTAACCCGCCCCGGCAACCGATCACGAAACGGGAAACGAAGTTTAAATTGCAGAAGCCCCAAAAAAAGCGGAAACCCTGCAAAAATCCTGTAAGAAAAAAAAAAAAAAACACACACACAAGTATTTATATATTGGCAACCCAAGAAAATACCGTAAAGTGAGAGGGTATGGCCGAGAGGGGCGTCAAAGGGTTAAACATCAATCAGATGTGAGGGAGATTCGTAATCTCAGCCATCAATCAAAGTGAGAGGAAATCCAAAACTCTCTGACAGATTGGATGATTTAATCTTATAAACATGTACATTAAAGAAAATATATTGTGCGGGGGTTTCCCCCATTTTAAAAATATTTATAAGACGCAAAGGTTGTTTTAAAAAAATAAAAAAAAGCTATACAAAACTGAAATATGTGTTGAAATGTAATAGTGTCATTTATGACCCTAAGATGGAACTAGGGTTAAACAAGCGATTACTGGGAAAATGGTTCAAAAACATAACACATATTAATATATCAGTAGTGAATATAAATGTATTTTTGAACATGTTAATATGCTTTATTCCATAACCTATACCTAAAATGTAGGTTATGCCTTGTCCTAACTAAACATAGCCTACTACTACTACATAAAGCGTATATTTCGGGAAATAGCTAAAATCGCGATTTTAACGTGTAAACTTGTCCTGTTGAGTTGTAATTTGACAACGATTTTTACTACTGATACCCAGAAAAAAACTTGCCTATAAAGCTGCAAAATTGTCTAAAATTAAAGGTAATTTGACCTAAAATGGACGTCGAAGAATTTATTGCCTAAAATTTCGCCATCATTCCTATGGCAGCTATAGGATATAGTGGTCTGATTTCGCCCGTTCCGACATATATACAGCGTGCTAAAGAAATAAGACTATGCTGAAAATTTCAGCCCGATAGCTCAAAAACTGAGAGACTAGTTCGCGTAGAAACCGACAGACAGACGGACATTATAGGTAAGTTTTTGCAAAATATATTGTTTGTATAGAACACATAAGTTTTATAAAAACCAAGTATTTATAAATGTTATTCACGTCGTACATATGTCGTGTTCCCCCGCACATAAATTATTTACGGCTTTTCCATCGAAAGTGTTCCAACAATGCAACGTCAATTTAATGAAATGAATATAGCATGAACTTGACAGGTCATTTTATTCTTCAGTCGCCTCTTTTCTACTTTGAATTGGTGTCGTCTGTGTGTGTGTGTGTGTGTAAATGCAGTTTGCGACTATGTATATCTGTATATTTTCAGCTATATATAGCCCCTTGATTGACGAACTGACTGACTGATTGCCCAGGCAACTAAGCCCTGACTCTGACTCTTCATACAACGCACCATCCATCGCCCATCGCCCAATGCCCGGCTCTGATTATATGGGCTTGCCCCATCATCAGCGTCCGATTGTTGTTGCTGCAATGCGGGCCTATGCCACAGTAGGCGCGGATGCCGAAAAACAGCACTAAATACATATAACATATTTACAGAATAAGGCGAAACATTTTGTTTTCAAAAAGTATCGCGAATTTTGTGTTTTTTCAAAAATTATTTATTTATTCATGAATATCTATTTTGTCCCCTTCAAAGTAATTCCTATGAAATTTTATACAGTTGTGCCGACGGTTTTTTCCAATCTTCGAAGCACTTTAAAAAACCATTTTTTTTATCTTGTTCAGCTCCTCCTTCGATGCCGTCTTTAAATCGTCAAGTGTAGCGTAACGTCGTCCTTTCATGGGTCTCATCAGTTTAGGGAACAAGAAAAAGTCACAGGGGATCAGATCTGGGGAATACGGTAGCTGCGGTGGCTCATTAGTGTGTTGTTTTTGGCCAAAAAGCAGGGGCGTTATCGTGGTGCAAAAGCCAGTTTTAGGCCAAAAGGCCAATCTTCTCGGCCTTCTGAGAACATTTTTTTTTTACCTTTTTACGTTTAATCATACATTTTTCATATACGGCACTATTAGGGCAAGAATTATAACTGAAAAATCCACTAATATTGTGCATCATAGCAAAAGCCAGGCGCTAGTGAAAAATCGAAAGCAGGTTAGAGTTCCCAAGCACGAATTCAGCTGCAAAACTGCCTAAAGCCACGGAAAGTATTGAGGTTGATTAGTCAGCAGAAGTACTTAGTACTGATGACGATATCGGCTCTGGATAAGAATCAATTGAGTTCTTTGTGAGTTTTGGAATAATAAATCAGCGGTTTAGACCTGGAATAGTAAGAAAAGGTCGCTCGAAAGCAGCCAAAAAATCTGAAATTTTTTTAAATATAATATTGTCCTTTATTTTCAAGTCGATTGGATTTATAGTCTCAGAAATAGAGCCTTGGGAATCCTTGGGTTCTGGGTATCTCACAATCGAGGACATTGGACTGTGGCTTTCTTACTTGTGTTTTTGGGATAATTTTGCCATTTTACCCCATTGTCTCGTACTTGCATTTTCCATTAACAACGCTCAGACACTCACTCACACATATGGGTGAATGCAATCTGCTGTTCTATGTGTGTGCATGTGTGTGCTTAGGCATGTATGTTGCATGTCGAGTGTAAGAGAGCAGATAAAAAGAGGGAGAAACGGAGAATCAGAGGAGCAGCACAACAATGATTGCAACTTTTATGCCACTTTTTAAGCATAATTTTCGTTTTGTTTCGTTTTTTTCCTTTGCAGCTAGTACCATGTATACTCCGCCCACCCTTTTACCCCCCTCCCAAGCCCCCTCTCAGCAAAGCCTTCCCTTAATTTTAAGCCCCGACGTTTAACATTGAAAACGAACGTTGACATAAATGCAATCAGCACGCGCTGAAATGCGAACAGGCAGAGCTGACAAATGACAGATAGAATTGGAGAACAGTGATAGGTTGAGAAATATAAAAGATGGAGAGGGGATATCAGAGGCGGAAAGGAGGAGGAAAGGAGGAGGAGGCGAGTGAGCGGTAAAGAATGACACAAATGCAATTGCAATTGTTCATAGAATCCGTTAATCGGCAATGACGTGGAGCTGTCATACAAATTTCGATTAAACACGTTAGTTATCGATAGCGATTTTTTGTTTAGCCTTAGTTTCACCACACCAATAACAGGTAAGAAACAGTTTAAGTAACCAGAGTTCCTTTTAGGTATTATTGCCATTGACTTGGACTTTGATATTACTTAAGGTAAAAAATTTATTATCATATTATCCATACGTTTATTTCGATCAACTGAACTTTACCGAACTCTGACATATGTATCTCATAATAGCATTATGACACTGCATTAAAAACTTAATTAATTGGCCAATTAATAAGAGGCTTGACAGAAACGGAAAGGGTTTTACCCAAGTGCGAGCAAGACGACTATACGGCATAAAAGAGATTAATGCATTAATTGCTTATTTATTGACAAACCCGATAAGTCTTTCGAAAAAAATACCAGACAAAAAATGAGTTCGATATAAAATACCGTCTGTAATGCATTAAATTGATGAGAGCAGTCTTTTATTAATTAAATTCCCAGCAAAAATAGCAAAAATAAAAAAGGGGGTATATATCTTATGTACACATATACATATACATCTATTACAGTTCATGCTGCTCTTCGCCTGTATTCTTGATGGCTTCCGTTCCATCTCCTCCTTCCTATGCTCTTATTCTGCTTGTGCTGCTGTTGTTTTTTTCTTCGTAGTGTAGTTTGGATGCAAAAATCAATCAAGCTGAGTGTTTGCCCATATATAGCAAGAACAAGTAGAACCGCTATTGCAGAATGCCCGACTATAAGATACCCGGCAAGCATGGATATCTTAGCATGCCTCAAAGCACAAAATGATCACAGTTGCAAATATGCATGTACGTGGACGTTCTTAGACTATATACACTTTTACTCAATGGGTATCAGGTATAGAAAGATTGAAGCCAAACACATCCCCTTTTTTCCCCTCAATTTCCGCACCTACCCTCCCTACCTACCTCCCATTTTCCTCCCACTTTGCCCTCTAACACCGTATGACAAAAGCGTTCAAGTGGAAAATGCAGCGCCCACTTTTTGGGTAGCCAAGTGAACCGACGTCTGATGTCGATGGGTTCTCGGATGATGCTGTCACATCAGGAAAATATTTCAATGCAGTTCATCGAGCCCGTCATGCACTTCCTGAAAATCATTTATAAATACTTCTGTATAAATCAAGCAGATATTCGCCTTTAAACTGATGAGGAAACCAACTATCAAAGACATAAGTTTATACTAAATATAATTCGGGATTACGTTGTTTTTTTAGTTTAAAATTAACAAACAATTCGTAATATTTAAAAAATGATTTTTTTTTAAATAAGGAAAGGTTTTGACTTATATTTTCATATATATATCAAAAATTAATCGATAATCAATCGAATAATTAACCACCTCTTTCCATAAAAAGGTAAAGTTATCGAGCATATCTTCTCATATGTATATCGGAATATATGTAATATAATCATATGAAGATCAAAATATATAGCGAAAATAAATCGGTGTGCAAATTTGAGTATATATCGAAAATTAATCGATATACATATAACCATTTCGTTTAGTAGTTAATAATTAAGCAACTTTATTTCTATAAAAAGGTAAAGTTATCGAGCATATCATATGTATATCGGAATATATGTAATATATTCATATGTAGATCGAAATATACATATATCGATAATAAATTGGTATGCAAATTTAAGTATTATTTTCTTGGCTTAGCTTATTAATTTCTTTTTCATGACGTAGCCAACTCTGTTCTCTATCTTTCTTTATGCTTTCTTTGCCTGCGTTTTGCTTTTATCAACAAGGGCAACATGTGTGTAATCAGAGTGCCGCACTCTAATTAGCAGCAAACAAATTTCCAAAGAGACAACCTTCAAGAGGGGGGTTGGAAAAAACTTGCAATACATATAGGGGTTAATGGGGGTATGTGCTGTGTTGAACTTTTCACTTTCGAAACGCTGTCTCCGGCTGCCTTCTTCCTTTTATTCCGAGCACATGATATGGCAGGGTAAATAAAAAGTCCATCAGTTCTAAAAGAAAAACTTCGGCTCTCCGAATTAAGCTTTATTATATATGTATATGTCAAAACAGAAACTTGTAATATAAAGAAATTATTCAGAAATACTTATTTCCCAAAGAAAATGTAAATTGATTTCGTTTAAACCGATAAGAAACTGTATTTTTAAAGTCACCTCTTCGCTTTTCCAATCAGAATGCATTTGCATTTTAGCTACAGCTGATCCGCACACACACCAAACCGAAAATAAAGCACACACACACACACACACAAGGGCAAAGCCAAACAAAGACGGCAACCTAATGCAAACACTTATCAGGAGCAAAAAAGAGAGATAAAAATATAAACAGAGTAACAAGCAGAGACAGAGAGGAAGAGAGAGAGACTTGAATGAGGGCGTATTAATATACCCGGTACCCGTAGGGACAAAGGTATTATAACTTTGTGCCAGCCGAAAATGTATGTATGTAACAGACAAAAAAGGAGGAATTTTTTCATATGCTGCCTAGAATTCGGTAAAAAGTAAATAGACATATAGACAGACTTGTGTGGAAAGTACTTTGAAATTTTTGGAGTACAATTGGATGTTAAACATGGGTGTTATAAGAGAATAAAGTGGCAACCTTCTATCTCGCTCGCACTTGCACTTGCCTTAGACGGTTAGTCGAGTCTCAAACCGTGTCAGATTTCGTTATTTTCAAAGATATCGGATTAAAACTTAATATAATCCTTTTTATTAATCAATAGCAATAATCTTTAAATTCCATCCAAATTGAACGACATTATCATATAACTTTCATAGGAACAGTAGGTAAATTAAAAGAAAAAAATTATAACTTTTGTTTTCCAATATATTTCTATAAATTTGAGATATGTTTTACGATTCCAGAATTACGAACCTATTTTCATTAAGATCAGACAACTGCATCATATACATAGCTGCAATAGGCGCGATCGGTAAATTTATATGAAAATGCAAAAATGTGAATGTAAAATTTAAAAGTTTGACATAAATTCGTTATTTGTTTAGTTCGACCGAAATGGCTTTATCTTCAATAATCCAATTGCAAACTGCAAGGATATACAATCTTCGGCTTACCGAAGTTAGCTTCCCTTCTTGTTTTATTTTAATTTGTATAATTTTTAGTAGTATTTGTTTTATAGATAGAGCCTTGGCTCAGTATATTTGCCTTTTAATTTATTGAACAAAGCTTTGAGTACCGGGTATGTAATAGGCGAAGCTTTCTTTCTTGATTATTCTACGTAAGCATCATATTCTTCCTTTTTGGCTTTATTTGATTTTGAATAAATTTGCTTTTTTGTATATAGACGGAAGCATAACCAGCAAATGTGCATGAGAAGATGTTGTTATTGTTTTTGTTCTTGATAAGACAGCTTAAGTGCTAGACGGAGGCGGTGATAAAGGGGAAAGGACCAGCGTGACCGTTTATGGTATATTTTACAATGTAAAAAACGCTCTAGCTGGCCATAAACGCATTATTTTGTTAAAAATTTAACTTTATTTAGTTAGACACCATGCTAGTGATAAAATTAAATAAAATTCTGAACAAAATAGTTCATTTATGGACAGCTAGAGCGTTTTTTACATTGTAAAATATACCATAAACGGTCACGCTGGAAAGGACAGCTCAAAGCCATCTATAAGTTTTAGAGAAAAAAATTAATTACAATATTTTTAACTCGGTTTTTCTTTTAATTTGTATATTCTTGCAGACGGTATTATAATTTTGCCATGATATTTGCTAACCAGTGATCAACATCATCAGCCGAGTCGACCTAGTCTTGTCCGTCAGTCTGTCCGTCTTTTGTCTATCTGTCTGTCGGTTTTTACGCAAACTAGTCTCTCATTTAAATTTTCTCACTGAAAATTAATAATATATAAGATTTTCATTAAGTCAGTTTACTTACCTATTTTCATAATACAATGGTTCCATAGCGTATCTTAGTGTTTTCATGTGAAAATCGGCCTGAAAACTGAAAAAACAAAAATTTTGTCACTTTAAGCTACTTTTAAAGGCATTTTTATATTTAATTAGTTCGCATGCAAAACATATGTAATGTTTGCTATTTTTCTACCAAATCGTCTCGATGATATCTTAATAGATAAAATAGACAAAACAAGTTGTTTTTTAAGAAAATATAAAGTTATTCATGTGAAAACGTGAGGTAAAAAACATATGGAAATCCTGTACCTTTCGCGATGTAGCGTTACAAATCTAAAACAAACTTGTAAAATAAAAAAGGTAATTGTTGTAATTAGTGTAATAAGTGGGAAGCTATATTATTTTATTGTGTGTTAAGAGTTTTTTCTTTTATATTACTCGCCACATTTCGCAGACTTTTGCAATTTCCAAGCTTAAGTTAAACAAGACATATTTTTTGTACCGTTCGGGATGCATTGTTTTCACAAATAATTTCGAAACGGCAACACCCCAAAAGCTTTTATTTCAGAAAACAAATAGAACTGGTAAAATGCATTAATCGTTCAAAAAAAAACAAAAAACATTTCAGAAAATCTTAATATTTGTCATATTTTTTCCACTTTATGCCGTACGAATGTTCGCCATCCTGGAAATGCCCACATATAGTAAAATTAAACATGTGATTTGTAATTTTTAATAGATACAAACGTCCATCCTATGAGGACCAATAACATTTCCTTTTATTTTGCTTCTGGAAATTAATTTCTTCGCTGTCAGTATTTTCACTTGTACTTTCATTGTCCTTCTCGTTTCTTATGTTTCTTATCTTCGTATTTTCCTTTGACTTTCTTTTAAAAGCAATTTTGAGATTTCCCATTTAGGTTTATCAGCAGTTTCAAATGACATACATAGGTAATAGAAAATTAGAAAATGCAATAAGCGAAAACAGGGGTTTGATAAATCCCGTACACATCCGGCCTCAAATAATTTAAAAACAATTTAAAGAATTTTTCAAATGAGTAAGAAAGCTACAACACAACTAAGACAGTTACGAGTGTGCACGACTATGCGATAACCGGTTGCAAAGCTTTGAGCTTTAACTTTTACTTTGACACAAAAAGTAAAGGACTAGAAGTATCTAGTAAAGGATTTCAAAATGGCTAAATGGAAAGGAAAAAGCAAAAAACAAGCAAAATAAGGCAAACAGCCAGAAATAAAACCGCGTTTTAGGAGCCGAGTGCAAGCAAAAGGCCATAATGAAGCTCCATACCATGAGATTATTTGTCCCAACCTGAGACTCTAATTAAGGATTCTATCCTTCCTTATGCAGAAACTCGATGACGTTACGTAGGATTAGTTTGTAGGATATTAAGTGCTAAAGGTCATTGCAGTTATAACAAAGCACAGGCTGGTAGCCCTGCCTAGACACCGGCATGTGATAACGGGCGAAAATTCCGAGAATGTCGTTAGGGGCTCATAGTGAATAGAATTTAGGAGAGTTGAGGAATCAATAGGGCCAGTGAGTAGCTTGTGCAGAAAGATAACACCGAAACAGGTCCGACGTTTAATTGGAATAGGTAGGTTCAGTAGGTGTAGGGAGCTTAGAGGCATCCCGCCGCCCCCTAGTTTAATCCTCTTTAGACAAAAAGAGTAAACTGTTTCTGGACGTATTCGATCCCTTACTGGCTGCTGGAGACCAGATATTGGAACAGTATTGTGACGCACTGGAGCTTTGTGTTGTAGAAATAATTAAATTCCCTGAATCGTTTGATTAAACTCTTAGCTTTATTGGATATAGTGCAGATGTGGTTGGGTGGTAGAAGGCAGTAGTAACTTTGTACTACTTAAAAAAAAATTCTGTGTAAAATTTTCCTTTCAGTTTAGTATTCTATGGAAATTGTTCATGATTAAGTAGACCATTTTTTTTAAATTAAATAAATAAAATTTTTTTACTGCGTTTACATATTTTATATTGCTTTGCTTTTTTGGCAGCAGTGTCGGTTTTGAAATTTTTATACCCGGTACCCATAGGGTACAAGGGTATTATAAGTTAGTGCCAATCGAAAATGTATGTAACAGGCAGAAGGAGGCATCTCCGACCCTATAAAGTATATATATTCTTGATCAGCGTCACCAGCCGAGTCGATTTAGCTGTATGTCCGTCTGTCCGTCCGTGTGAGACAACAGATCTCAGAGACTATAAGAGCTAGAGTAACCAAATTTATTGGCAACATTGAAATCTGTTGCACGCAGATCAAGTTTTTTTTTTTTTAGTTTGGCCACGCCCACTTCCGCCCCCGGAAATCATAAAAAACCTTATATTAGCTATAGCCCTAATTTTCGGCTTAAAGTAAATAGATAGACTTAATAAGTAGACAGTCGCAGACGTGTTCTGAAAATTTGAGTTAAATCGGATGATAAACATAGAAGTTATTAAACAATAAAGTTTCTGTGTATACTTTTTCATCTTCTTGAGACAGAGAGAGAGATTTTAAGAGCGCACTTGCGTGATGCTCAACATGTTCCTAGCAACATTTGTCTTCATTTGTCAATATTTTCTTATTTCCATGTCCATGTGCTATTCAATTTCACCACAATGCTTTGGATACCGGGTATCTCACAGTCGGTCACACTCGACTGTAGCTTTCCCACTTGTTTTTTCAATATCTTTATAATTGATTTCTTTGTTTATATTCTGGTTCCATTACAATCTTTTTAATTTTAATTACATTTCTAGTTTATACTAAAATTGTAATATCTAAAAAATAGTATTTATTGTGGCTTACATATGTATGTATGTATGTATGTACATACATATGTATGTATACCCTTGTATTATAATTTTACCAAGTCCTTCGGATTCTATTTTTCGTGGGAAATTAACTAAAAACCAATTAATAATAATTAAAACTTCATCATGTTCATCTTCATTTTACTTATTTACTTATTTTAATGATTCATTTGGTTTCCGAGATTCAGAGTTTCAAGAAAACAAAAAATAGCGAAAAGTAGCATTTAAACTGCACACGTCGCCCCAATCCCACACATACATAAGCGGAACACACACAGACACAGCCTCTCTTGCGCTCCCTCTCTCCCACTGTATCCCACACGCCCTCTCTACGTCGCTCACCAAGTGCAGTCATGTGCATGCTTATGACCTACAATAATAAGCAGGCAATGCCAGCGAGTGCGAGCGAGATGGTCAGCTCCAACCAGCGAAGAGAGGCGTTAAAGGCGAGCGAGTGGGTGGTTGAGAGCGGGAGCGTGCGTGATTGATATGTCTGTGTGTATGTGTGTTATCGCTGTGTTGTCTTTACCGCTATTTCGGCTTCGCCTCAATCACGCGACACAAAAACAAAAAAAAAGAAGGGAGTGTGGGTTGGAGATAGGAGCTCATGTGTTTGTGTTTGTTTTTGCAGCTTGCGTTTTTGCAGATGCCTGAGTGTGTGTGCATTTTGGGGTGTTGTCATTGCAAATGCAATTTGGCTCTCTGCCTCTCTTGTTTTTTCTATTATTTTGTACAGATCTCTCTTTTGAACGTACTTTAACGTTGTTCTGAGTTAAAAATAAATATTTAACATTTTACTGATTTAGGAAACATTATTAGTTTCTTATATTTGAATTTTGTATTTCAAGTATTTGCTATAAAAAATGTATTTTTATTTATGTAATTAATATTAAATACACTTTAATTATTTTGGATTTTTTGTTTGAAATATTTCGTATTTTTTCCTAGAAGCATGTACATATTGCATGTAGCATGTATGTACTTCATTTATTATTATTTTGAGGTTTTATCTTATGCGTTGTGCTGACTCTGTGAATTCTACTCTTAGCTCTGCAGCTTTTCTCGGACTCTCTTTTATACTCTCTTCTTTGTAGCTCACGTGTCAGCTTCATTTTGTTTGCCTTATTTTATTTATTTTTTGTTTTGCCAAAAGCTGCCACGCAAACGGGTCCCTCTCTTTTCTCTCACTCTCTTTCTGCCCCATTCTTTGGTAATTGTTTTTACTTGACAATTGGAAAACTACCAGCCGGTTTTCTTTAGCTTTATGCTCTCTCTCTTACTCTCTTTTCTCTCAGTATCTCCGCCGTTCGCTCTCTCTGTTCAATGACTTGGCTGACGTGTTTACTGGTTTGCCTTTTGTTGTTGTCTTCGGTGGCGTTTCTTTTCAGTTGTTGTTTCCTTTTTTGTTTTCGATTTGCGGGCGCACGTTGCTTTGTTATTGTTGTCGCTGATGTCAGATACGAAAAACATACACATCCAAGCACAGAGCCATGTGCAATGTGTGAAATGAATAAAAGACAACAAAAACACTCTCGTGCTCTTCCAACTATGTCTCGCCTCTCTCTGTCTCTCTTTCTCTCTTTCGCTCGTGGACGAACAATGGTTGATATGAAAAGCAAAGCAAGCTGATGAAAGTAATTGTATAATAAATTCGAGGGTACAAATTGTTACTTAAAATTAGTTTAAAAAAAAAAATTCAGAAATAACAGAATGTGAAACAAAAAAAAAAAAAAAACAGAAGAAATATAAAGCAATTAAAAGCACGCTTGTCACCAATAAAATTAAAATAGATTGATTATTTAACATTAAATAATATATAACAGACAAAAAAAAAAAAAAAAATCATAAAACCAGTCTAAAAAAAACAAGTGGGAAAGCTACACATGGCCAAATTCTAAAACAAATTTTATCTGCGTGCAACAGATTCCAATGTTGTCACCAAACTTGATAACTGGAGCTCTTATAGTCTCTGAGATCTGTTTACCAACACGGACGGACGGACAGACGGACACGTCTAAATCGAATCGGCTGGTGACGCTGATCAAGAATATATATACTTTACTATGGGTACCGGGTATAAAAAAAAATTGTTTATATAATAAAAAAATATAAAAAATATTTTATCTGTGCTGTTTTTCAACATATTTCCATAAGTTTAAAGATATGGATATTTTTAATAATTTCAGAGCTATGGTTTTAGTACCATTTAGATCAGACAAATATATCAGATGGCTGCTATAGAAGCGATAGGTAAATTGATACAAAAATTTACAAAATTTAAATGTACATAAAATGTATTGGTAAATATAATGAAAATTAAAATAACTTAAATTTTGTTTGACTCAAATAGTTTTGTTTTAATGGCTCATTAGCCAATTGCAAACTTTTGCTTACCGAATTTAGTTTTTTTTCTTGTTTATACTCAAACTTTAACAGCAAAAAAATTATTTTTTTTATATCGATGTTTGTTTGAAAAAAAAATTGAAAATCTTCGATGTTTTTTTTTTGAAAACATCGAAAAATATAATACATTTGCAGAAATTTTTTTCAAGTAAAGGAACTATTTTTTGTTTAATAATTTAAAATATAAAATTAAAAGAAAAGGAAATGTGACAAATAAAAAATATGGAATCAAGACCCTGACTTCGAAACCTCGAATTGGACTAGGTAGTATCACAAAAATTTCGAATATATTAAGTATGACTTGTACACACAAAGAATTTTTTTATAACTATGTACTAAAACTGAGAAACCACATACATACATATATTTGTACTATATTTATAGGTTTTTGAACAAATTTGTTTGTGGAATATTAATTTCAATCAAGCATATTTTTTGTAATTTTCGTTAATATTTATTTTCGTCTTAATTTTCATTTGTTACAGTTGCAGTTTCATCATGTATCGTTTTTATTTTTTTACTCTGACGTCAGCGTCGCAGTCTCTGTTGGCAGCGGCAGAAGCAGCGGCAGAAGCAGCGACAGAATCAGCTAGCTGACCCATTACAAAGTTACAGCTGCGTTCAAGTTAATAATAATAAGAGCAGAAAACCATAAACAAAGGTATTTTAGAAGGCATTGCATTTTTTAGACCTCCGTTTGGGAATTATTTCAAACCCAACAAAGTATAAATATATTCTTGATGAGAATCAAAAGTTAAATAGCCATGTCCGTTCTCTACGCATTCGAGCTATTTGAATAAAACTGTACCAATAGTGTTTATTCTTTTGCAGATATAATATACCTACATTATTCGGATCGGACAACTATAGCTGCAAGTGAAGAGATAGGAAAAATACAAGAAAAATTACTGTTCAATGCTAGAATTGTTATTGTTTAATTTGTGTAAGTAAAAAATAGAAAATAGCGGCGAAAATGAGTCCACAAATATTTATTATATTTTGTAGTATTGCATAAAAATAGGCTAGGTTTATCCACAAAATCACAATTTTTACATTCTGCATTCCGAATGTTGACTGTGGCATACGGAGAAGCTACCTTGAACCGAAGCAACGTTTATCGGTGGTACAAAATGTTCTCAAAAGGCCGAGAAGTTCGGTCTTTTGGCCAAAAGTTGGCTTCTGCACCACGATAATGCCCCTGCTCACACATCGTTGCTTGTGCGCGACTTTTTGGCCACCGATGATGCCGCAGCCACCGTATTCCCCAGATCTGGCCCCCTGTGACTTTTTCTTGTTCCCTTAACTGAAGAGGCCCATGCAAGTCATGAGATAGGAAAAATACAAGAGGCCGTTCAAAGAAATTTGCTGACTCGCCAGTCAGAGCTGTGGGCATCCCTGTTTTCAAAACATGTATGCATGTATCCCCAGCTATTTTAATATATGGTTATCTTTTAATAATAGATAGTAGATAATAGATTATCAAGCAGTTTGAAAACGAAAATAAAATGACTTGACTTGAGCACTATTATTGCGATAGCCACTGTAATTACATTTATTTTCTGCCTAGGGTTGGAAAAGGGGGCATTAGTCACTGGGGACAGTCACAGACTAAATGGCACTTGTTGTTCGTTCTTCAAGAAAAGCTGGGCCGCGGCGGGGGGTTGTGGTGTTCAGCGCTCCCCCCTAATTCCCTTATCCCCGCTCGCAGGCCGAAAGAAAACTAAAGCAAAGCGAACGGCTGATAAGAGAAGTGAGTAATAATCGCACAATTCAAAGTGACGAGGTGCAGGTGGCGGAAAAAAAAACACATATGTATATACAAGTTTCAAAGCAAGGCAGGTGGGAAACGAAAAAAAAAAACAGGTCCAAAATGGCTGCAAGGGGTCCTATGTTCTTGGTTAATAAAGAACAAAAATTTTTAAAAATAGGCTGTAATTCAAACTTGGCTTATCCGAAGGTCGACCAATGACTTTGACTAATAAAAAAAAATATATTTATGTGCAGTGTGCAATAAAGAGGGGAGATACACGGAAAGAAAACAGATAACGCAACGAAAATACAGATGAACATTTAATTTAAATATCAAGCAGGGTCGGGCACCGAGTATCAAGCTCAGAGCATGACAAATAAAATGTACCCCCAAAGTTTTCCGCCAAGTTTTGCTTCCTCTTTTTGGTTTTAAATTTTTTTTCCCAGAATTGCAAAAATAAAAGCAAAAAAAAAAGAAGAGAGCTGAGAGAACGGGCAAACAAATTCCTGTCGAGCTGATCTTCAAAGAAAATACAAAATAAGACATTTTCTCACGCTCTTGTTAAATATTAATCAACACAAAAACCAAAAACAAGCGCCAAATAGCCGAAAATTTCGAAATAATTATTTTTGTCACATTTTCAATGTCAACGTTTTCATACATTTTCAGCACACAATTATGCTTTCTACTTGCTATTTTTATTGTTTTTGTATTTCATTTCTCTTTTCACATATCGCTTTGTGCTGTTGCACCCTTAATTTTATTTCTCGATTTTTGCTTGCGTCTTATTTGAAATTTTGTGTCTTTGGAATGTGTGCTTCCTTGCCGTAGCACATTCCAATTCCTGTCCATGGTATCTTGTATGTTTTTTGCTTCAGTGTATCATAAGCTTTCGTACTTGCATTTTTTTTGTTTAAAAAAACACCTCTTAAAAGGCAAGAAACGGTTGCTTCTTTTACACCCAAAATATTTGGTACAATTTGTCAAAAAATGTATTTTAAAAAATGAATACAAATTATTACTTAAGTTTAAAATTTAATAACAAAAACTGAAAGTAAAAATGATTAAAATGTTCTCAGTTTTGCAAAGAATTATTTGACAAAATTTATTTACCGGTTTCAAAAGTTTAACTGTAGTTTCTGGGTAAATTTTTTCATAGCTCTGCTGTTTTAATTCTTATTTCAGGTAAGTAAAAAAATTAAAGTCTTTAAAGCGAAAATACACGAAAATACACCACAATACACAGAGACAGGTATATACAGATGTATCTACATATATTTAACCATTTATCGAGTCGGCGGCACACATTATTATCTGCTTCCTGGGAACTATAGTAAATATAGCCAAAATCGAACCCCAAAAGGTGTTCTCAAAACAGAGGAAGGGGAGAAAAATAAAAAAGCAAGGCTACAATAGCCCCATGTTCGCACAAATTAAAAACGAATTAATTTTTGCATCAGCCGAATGACTTAATGTGGAAATAATTGTAATTGTTTGTCAAAAAAAAAAAAAAAACACAATTTGCTTTACTTGTGTTTGCTTGTGTTTTTGTTTTATTGTTTATTTGGCTCACTTTTATTGTATTTGTTGTCTTGTCCAAGGCCTTCCTTGTCTTTCAATTGTTATATAATAATCATAACTGAACTGTTATAATTTTAATACTTGTGTATGCCCTGGCATAAAGGGTATTTGTATTTTTAACAGCAATTCGCAACGCAGTGAAGCTAGCTTCTTTTCTAGTATTTTCTTATTTTATGTATTTAGTTTCTTGACCTTTCCTTTGGAAATTTGAGGTGAGTTTTGTATAGACTTTATATATATAAATTAAAAGTCGGCTTTATGCCATAGAAACCACCAAAATCTTGTCAAAGACTAGTGGCAGGCTTTTATTTACAGCTGTTTCTAGGCGTGTTTTAGGTTTACCACGGTTGAAACCACTGCTAGTTAAGTCTTGCACCGTGGTTTCGAGCTGAAAAATTGTTTGAGCTCTTTTTTTTTCATTATTTGAATTTTTTAACTATTTACTTATATTCTTAGTGAAGATCGGAGTAATCATTTCGAAAGAAGAGCCCTGGAAAGCTGCGCCCTCAAGACCATTTGCACTAAACTTTGAGTACCGGGTGTCACATAGGCGAGCACACTCGACTGTTGGCTTTCTTACTTGTTTTATTTTCACTTTTGCCACTCACGCATGCAATTTGAATTCCATCTCTCTCGCACTTATGAACGGCTTCAAAATAAATAGACAATTTTTTATTGCGACGCGTGAGTTGTTGCTTTTGTTGTTATTATATTTTTTGCGGTGTTTTTACAAATTTATTGGGGTTAAGGCCTTCTTGACTGGCCATCACCTTTTCTTGTTTTTACTATTGCATATTTATTTTTATCTTCGAGCACATTTTATTAAGCTAGACATGTATGTATGTACATATGTACTTTATATATTTATGCATCTTCTTGGGTTTTATTTAAAAAACGGCCAAAAATCGGAAAAACAACGATTTCTCTTTTTTTCTGGTTGAGGGCGTCAACATTGCCAAAAATTAAACAAATAAATAAGCAATATTTCGAAAAATATGATTTTTTATTTCCATTAGGTAAACTAACGGAGCATCATCTGACTTATAAGAGACAACAGGTACAATCGGGTGATAAACGTGGGAGTTATTCGACAATAGAGTTGCAATCTCTTATTTCCATCTCGCTTGCACTCGCACACAACACAGATGGTTAGTCGAGTCTTAAACCGTGGTTTCGAACCGGGCAATCAAAAATTACACTTTTTCATGTTTTGTTTTTTGAAGTAATTGTTTTGGAATACAGCTATAGCTATAGCCTTGTAAATATGCAGCCTTAAGGCTATTTAGGCTTAGCATATATGCTTTTAAAGCACAAAGCTTTGGTAAATTTGGGTAGCGGGTATTTCACAGTCCAGCAAACATACTCGCCTGTAGTTTTCGTTCTTGTTATATGTAATGTACTTGCTGTTTATTGCTTTGTATTATTTTTTTTTTCGATATTTTTATATAACTTAGTGCCTAGGTTAGCAACACCAGACGAGCCTATAAAGTCAAGTCTGTCAGTCCGTCTGTCTGTCCGTCTGTCTGTCCGTCTGTCTGTCCGTATGAAACAACAGATGGATAGTAAATCAACTTATAGGATATTTAGAAACATGGGATATTTAGAAACTTAGACATTATTTATATATTATTTTTAATGCTTGATCTTAGTCTATTAGTATGCTTTTCATTTAGGATTTCCATATTCTGAATATGTATATTCTCCATTTGGCTTTTTTCGCATTAAACAAGCAAAATCGCTGCCTTTATTTGTTTTTGTTCTAGACGAAGAAATTCGCTCTTGTTCGTGTGAGCTGTTCTTTTTTTATTATTTTATTATTCTTTTTTTTTTTTCATTTCGCATTGCAATCGCACTGCTGGCGTCGCAAGCCGGCGTCGCAGTCAGATGTTCGCTTCTTATTTCAAGGTCATGCGCGCATGCGAATTTTATTTTTGTTATTTTTTTTTTTTGCTTTATTTTGGTTTTTATTTTCCCTGAGTGTGTGTGCAAATTTTTGTTTGTGCTAAAATAATAGCAATTGAAAAGGGGGAAAAGAGAGGGGTGATAAAGTTTAGCGACCCTCCCTAGCAACTCGCTGTCGTCCCTCTCTAATTGTTTTTTGCCTCTCATTCTATTCCCAAGTGCCGTTCGTAGAAATAAGTGCAAATGCAAGCAATAAATATAGCATTATCATTTAAAATTGTCAAATAAAAATACTATAAGTACATACATATGTTTTCAAAGATATTTCATAATTTTTCTTTTTTCTAGCGTATGGTTTTATATAGCATTTTTGAAGTGTATATTTTTACAATTCTTTTTAAATTTAATTTAAAGGCAAACGAAAGTCACGTTTGAGATCCTAATGCTGTAATGCTTTCAGCCTCTTTTTTCTTTCAATGTATCATCCTCATCATCATCTTTACTTTGCAATGTCAACGTGAGCCAAGTCGCGTTGACAAAGGCAAACAAATAAAACAAAATACAAAATAATGAGAGAAACAAAAACAAGCAAAGGCGATTTCATTTATCATTTCAGCTCTGTTTTTGTATTATTGCATACAATTGAAAAAGCTCAAAAAGGAAGAAATAAAAACAAGAAGCCAACCCAGATCAGAGCGAAAGAGAGAAAAACAATAAAGTAGTGATTCGTTAACCAGAAATTAAGAGAGGCAAAAAAGTTTGCAAACAAATTAAATATGTTTGTACATATGTATCTTCCCAAAAACCCTTATAGATATTAACGCCCAAACATTTCATACAATTGAGGATCCCGTGATTGCGTTTCGCAAAAAAAATTCATAGATCACATGAGAACGAAATCGTTTTGATGGAAATATTAAAATATTTCTAATACTTAGGGATTTATTAAAATAATTATAATAAATTTTAAATATGTATGTTGCATAATTATATATTATGCAAAACAATATAAAACATGTGGGAAAGCTACAGTCAAGTGTGACCGACTGTGAGATACCCGGTACCCAAAGCATTGTGGGTGAAATTAAACAGCACATTAACATGGAAAAAAGAAAATGTTGACAAATGAAGAAAAATATTGCTAGAAACATGTTGAGCAACACTCAAAAGAGACAAATGTAGCTAGGAACAAGTTGGGCAACTCTAAAAAGCGACTAATATTGATAGGAACATGTTGAGCAACACCCAACAAAGACTAATGTTGCTGGGAATATGTTGGGCAACACGCACGTGCGCTCTCTCTCTCTCTCAAAAAGTTTACACAGAAACTTTATTGTTTAATAACTTCTATGCTTATCATCCGATTGTACTCAAATTTTCAGAACACGTCCGCAATTGCCTACTTAATAAGTGTACTTATTTATATTACGCTGAAAATCACGGCGTTTATTATGATTTTCGGGGGCGGAAGTAGGCGTGGCCAAATTTTAAAACAAACTTGATCTGCGTGCAACAGATTCCAATGTTGTCACCAAGTTTGGTAACTCTAGCTCTTGTAGTCTCTGAAATCTGTTGTTTCACACGGACGGACAGACGGACATGGCTAGATTGACTCGGCTAGTGACGCTGATCAAGAATATATGTATATACTTTATAGGGTCGGAGATTTCTCCTTCTGCCTGTTACATACATTCTCGATTGGCCCTAACGTATAATACCCTTGTAGCCTATGGGTACCGGGTATAAATACGTCCAGTTAGTCTACTATTTTTTTGCAACATTATTTCAAGAAATTAATTTAAAAAACAAATGATTACTTAAATTTATTTACTTAATTTCTACGTCTGTTTTCGGATTCATATCGAAAGTTGATTCATAGAACGCGAAAAAAAGAAACTGCAGTCGACGTCGCTGCCTCTTTTCATCTTCTTCTGCCCGTTTGATTAGTATTAGTTCATGCTTTTGAGGTGACCTTGAAAAGTTTACTAACATTTCCCATTTGTGTTTTTTTGTGTGTTTTCTTTGCCCGCTTTCTATGCGATTATTTAGCTATATGCAGTATTGTTGCTGTTTGTGTTGAACACCACCCCCACCCCCTCTTGACATCCCAGTCCGCGGTCTGTCTCTTTCGCACACTTTACCTGTTTGCAGCTGACGCAAATTAGAAAAGAGGCAGAAATAGCTTAGTACAGTTTAACCCAAATAAATAAGACCCCTAAATAAAAAAAAAGCAAAACCTTTTTCTAAACCCATGATATAGTAAATTTATTTTCTTTGAACTTAAAGTTTATCTCTATAATAGGGTTTAATTCATATGTTAAAAAATCCAATGATGTTCCTAAGGCCTCTATCTCGCGAGCAAACATATTTCTCTGCCAGGCCTCTACCGGCACACGCACAATGTGCACAGAATGTAAACGAATTGCGATTTTGTGGGTAAATCTAACCTTTTTTGGAGTTAAACGCATTATATTTTTTAGATTTTTGAGCTCTTAGCTTTGTGCAAGCCAGAAGGTCGCAAATTTGTCGTTTGCCGGAAAAAAGCTCGCCTATGGCCGTTCGGCACCTTACTCATTGTATTGGTCCATGACTAGATTGTCTCGACTGTTGATTTTAATCAAAAATATGTACTTTGTTATCGTAGTTTTTATATAGATTGTTCTTTATTTATTTGATTTATTTTCGTGGTTTTAATTTGTTCAATGTGCTTTTTATTTTCCAAGATTGTAGTGTGACCGTAGTCGATGTTTTACTTAATCCTAATTTTATTTAATCTCGGCGGAATCTTAACATAAAATGCTAAATGCTTTAAAAAGTGCTAATGGCTACACTATGCAAATATAGTACTCAGTTAATGCTTACAACTTTATAGGTCTTCGACATTTTAAAAATTTTTCTCACAAAAATTTCAATTAAATTAGCAATTATATGAAAATATTATCCTTGCAGGAGTGCACTTAATTATAATCAATATTTCTTAAGTGCCACTCTTGATATTTTGAGAGCTGTAGTCTGCAAGATAAATTTCTGTTCAATAAATTCGGAATTCAAATTACCCGAAATAGTAACTAGGAGTTCAAGCTAGCGATATTCCACTGTATTTTTTCGAGTATTTCTAGGTTATGGTCAAGGCAAAATCTAAGCAAATTTTGAAGGCTAAATACAATCGCAAGAAAGATACAAATACAAAATGAGCGGAGAATTTGCGTTTATGTGTGTATGTATGAGGATTGATTTTGTAGAATTCTTCTAGTTAGTTACTGATAATTCCTGTGTGTTTTATAATTTTGCCCCTTTTGCTGCTTTCATTTGTTTACGCAAAAGCGCGACAGGGAGAGAGCGAACTAGAAGAGCAGGAGAGGGCGCAAAGGCTAGAAAGAGAGCGCGCTATTTGGACAAAAATTTCTCGGAGATAAAGGTGTGTTGAACTTTAGCAAAGTACATTCAATAAATTATACATACTTATTTTGGTTTTAGCTGGCTATGAAATTAGTTCCTTTTGTTTGAAGTGTGTGCTTTTTAATTGCACTTTTTCATTGTTTTTGCGTCGCTTTCAAAACAAACAAAAGCGCTCTCTTTCTCTCTCTCTGTTGCTCTCCCTATTGTTCTCTCACAACTTTTGCACGTGTATGCAGCGGGTTTTTCTTTGTTTTTACACGTAAGCTCAAGTTGTATGTACGTGAAAGAGAGACAAGGCAAGGCCAGAAAGTTGAATGACAGACAGCGAAAGTGCGAGCGAGAGAAAAGCAACAGGGGTAATAGAAAGGAAGCCGCAATTTCGTCACTGACGTCAACTAAAGTGGTAAAAATAAAATAAACTAAAACGCACAGAGCATAAAATTAGTTAACTAAATATGTACATATGTAGGTATTCATCAACTCACATTTCTTTATTATGCTTTTGTACATGTAAGAATTTTCAGTTAACTTGGGAAATTCATTTATTTTTGACCGTAAATAACTGCTTATAACCGCATTTAATATTATGCCTTTGGAGGTTTCAGAATTCATTTACCGTACATCGAACGAACTAGCTTGAAACGCGTTTATTTCGCTTATTATTCACTTTAATTTGGGGCTTCTTCGGTCTTACGCTGTGCACTAAAAAAATACAGAAAATAGTTGAGCTGTTTACGCTGTTGTTGTTTTTGTTGTTGTTGTTTTTGCGGCCGGTTCGTTTCTGTTTTTGTCGTTTTGCCATTCACAGTTGCAGTATTAAAATACTGCACAAGCCAGTGTATGCACGCCGCCTGCAGGAACAATTGTTCGAGCTAGAGATGTGCTTATTCAAAAAAGTAGAGGGAAAAATATTCTTACCGGCAAAAAATAACGATGTAAAGACAAAAGGTTCTGTGTCTTCTTTCCGTTTTCTTTTCTTCGTCTTTCCTTAATTGCTAGCTATTTCTTTGATTATTCACATTTGAGTCGTAAATTAGAAGCAAACAGATTTAACTTGCGCTAATATTTTTATTTGTTTAATCTCAGTCGAGGTCCATAATCATAATCTCTATTATTTTATTTATATATATTTTATCGTTACATCCATTTTATATTCACATTTTTATTAAGTCATTTCCATTTGACCATCGATTCTGAAGTTGAGTTAATACTTAGTTAATACTTATTTATATTTATTTTATTGATATAGGAATTCTAAAATTAATCTAAAAGGAGTGTTAATACCGCAGTATTTGTGAAAGCTAACAATACGTGTCCCTTCGACATGCGATATCTTCCGGTTATAATATTCTCCCAACTATCGCTTGGGCTAGTCGGCCGCCCACCCCTAGCGCTCTCTCCGCCTAAGCACGGTGTGGTCACACTGCTGTTTATCGATAGGCGTAGGAGGCGTGAATTGCCGCAGAAAAGTGAAGTTGCCGAAACGAAAACAGCGAATAAAAGCAAGCTCCACACCATTCTGCACACATTCCAGCAGCTCCTCCACTCGCGGCCACTCCGCTACAGGCTAAGTGCCGCGCTGTCGTTTCGGACGGGCAGGTGGAATCCGGCAAGGGGAGGCGCTATGTCATCGGAGCCAACGGATGGCGGGCTTTCCAAAATGGATATGGACGGGTCGCCGGCAAATCCGGAGCAAATGGAGATTGTGGAGATTACAGGTGAATCCTCTGAGGACGAGGTGTACCATAGTGGCGGCAGCAGTACCGGCGGCTCATCGGAGAAGTCGTGGCGCGGTGTGCCCATAGAGGCCATTCACCGGGGCCGCCAGCTCTTCGAACTGGAGCACCTGGGGCCGGTGACACCCGGTAACTTGCACCGGGTTTTGTATCAAACGCCTGTTAAGGAATCGCCCGAGCAGCCGCCAAGGCCGCACAAGGCCCCGAGCAAGTGGGATTCGGAGCATGTGCGGCTGCCCTGTGCGCCGGAGAGCAAATATCCGCGGGAGAACGAGGACGGGACCACGAGCATAGATTCCCGCTGGGAGATGATCGAGCGGGCGCTGCTGCAGCCGATAGAATCGGCCGCGGAGCTCCAGGCGGCCATCCTGTCGTACAACACCACCTACCGCGACCAGTGGAACTTCAGGGCCCTGCATCAGTTGCTGGACGAGGAGCTGGACGAGAGCGAGTCGCGGGTCTTTTTCGAGGATTTGCTGCCGAGGATCATTCGGCTGGCGCTGAGGCTTCCAGACCTCATCCAGGCGCCAGTGCCGCTGCTGAAACAGCACCATAATACGGCTCTGACTTTGAGCCAACAGCAGATTGCCTGTCTGCTGGCAAACGCTTTCCTCTGCACCTTCCCGAGGCGGAATACACTGAAGCGGAAGTCCGAGTACAGCAGTTTTCCGGACATCAACTTTAACAGGTGAGCCGGAGCAGGAAAACCTTTCGGAGAAGCTGGAGAAGTCAATACTAGCTTCATTCTTTATTTATTAAAAGTTATAAATTCGAAACAATTATTCACAAATCCAGAATATGGAGTTTAAATTAACAAAATGTCCATAAATTTGACAATAGCGCAATTTTCCATCTTTTAGAACTTTGATTTAATAGTTAGAAGCTAAAAATATTAATATTATTAATCAATATTAAGGCTATTGCCGATATCTGAAATAGTTTACCTTATTAGTATTCAAATTAGATCTGTTTATTGGGGTTACAAAATGATAATATACTCCAGATCATTCTCGGAAATATGTACGGGCTACTGGCCCCAAGAATTGCTTGAATATCTAGCTATAAATTGAGTGTCAGGTTTCTTTCACTGCTCGTTATTGGAATTCGTAAACATAAGCAAGAAATATATCTTCTAGGTATAAATGGGTGTTTGTGTAATATCAGGAAAAACAAGAGAAGGAAGACCAACTGAAATAGGATTTTTTTGCGTTATAATGCATACTTTCTAGGTTTTCCAAAAAGACTAGAAGTGTCTCAAAAAGAGTTATGCAAGTTACATGAATCTAGTTTCTAGAAATCGTGGTCTTTTCAGCTCAAAATCAAAGATAGACAATTGAAATCAATTATTTGTAAGAAACAAAAGGCTTGGGTCCTATTTGACCCGATTTATTGCCACAGTAGTTACAAATACCCAGCGGAACAGCAAAAAACCAATCAATTGCATAGAATATTAAATTATCAATGACCAATCATTTTGCTAAATTGCTTGTTTCGCTTTCGATTAGCAATTTAGCTGCCAAAACATGTGACATCTAATGCCATTAGCAATTTAGCTGCCAAAACCTAATGAATACCGAATTGATTCCATGGGATTGGGTTGTCTAATCTAAAAGAAGGGAAAACCCACCATAAATAGGTCAAGAAATAAAAAAGGCGAAAGAACTTTACAGAAAAGCACAGTTGGTACATAAGGTTCATCCTATATGTAAATTCTTTCGGTTCCGCCCCCAAAAATATACGGAAAGAAACTTAAAAGAGTGTGATTTCGCGCAGAAACTATCTATAAGGTGATTTGCTGCTTTGCTTGTGCATTGTTGGCAAAGCGTTAAATAGGAAGCGAGGGAAAACCATAAAGAAGAAAAGATCTTTTAAAAATTCAAGCTGCCTCAACTTGAGATTCTATTTTGTTGCAAGGACTTATTAATTCTTATTTATTCTTTATTTAAACTTAAATTTTAAAATGATTATGCGATCTTGAATGGGTCCTCGTTAGGAGTACAAGAGAGATGGATTTATATATGTATATAAATATCTATTAATACATATCGCTATTTATTAAGTTCATATAATATACCCTATTAAAAGTGCTCTCCAAACCTTTGACAGGCTATATCAATCCACGGGTCCGGCGGTTCTGGAGAAGCTCAAATGCATTATGCACTATTTTCGACGCGTATGTCCAACGGAGCGGGATGCGAGCAATGTGCCCACTGGTGCCGTGACCTTCGTCCGGCGTAGTGGCAAGCCAGAGAACCAAGTTCAATGGAATGAGAGTGCGGCATCATTGGGAGCAACACCTTTGCACGTGGATGCAGAGGGGACGATCGAGGATGAAGGCGTTGGTCTACTGCAGGTGGACTTTGCCAACAAGTATTTGGGCGGCGGTGTTCTGGGCCATGGATGCGTCCAGGAGGAGATACGTTTCGTGATCTGTCCGGAACTGTTGGTTGGCAAACTTTTCACGGAGTCTCTGCGGCCGTACGAAGCTCTGGTCATGCTGGGAGCGGAAAGATATAGCAACTATACGGGATATGCTGGCAGCTTTGAATGGTCGGGTAATCACGACGATCGCACGCCAAGGGACTCGTCGCGTCGTCGGCAAACAGCCATTGTGGCCATAGACGCCCTGCATTTCGCCCAGGCCACTCACCAGTATCGTGTCGATCTGATGGAGAGGGAGCTGAACAAGGCTCACATTGGATTTGTCCACTGGATGGCCACACCCCCGCCGGGCGTGGCAACTGGCAATTGGGGATGCGGCGCCTTCGGTGGTGATCCCTACCTGAAATCTCTGTTGCAACTAATGGTTTGTGCCCAACTGGGCAGACCTTTGGCCTATTATACATTCGGCAACACTCAGTTGCGAGATGATATCCATGGCATGTGGACCCTCTTCCAATCGGAGGGCACTTCAGTCCAGCAGCTGTGGAGGATTCTCAAGAGCTACAGCGAGAAGATGAAGGGGAAGGGCCAGGAGCTGCGCAAGACCAAGGCGCCCAAAACGAAGCTGTACCAATTTATAAGGAAGCAGTTGACAAAAGAAAAGGAACAGGAAGGAACAGGCGATGATGGAGCAGGGTCTGCATCTGGAGATTCGGAAGAAGCCGCGGAAGTAAACACCAAATCAGGCGAAGCAGGCATAGTAGGGTCAGCAGCCGAAGACCCATCAGAAACAGGAGTTAAAAAGGCAACGGAAGCAAAGGGATCTGTAACAGGAGCGTCAGGATCCGGATCACCACCAGATCGCACTAAAAAGCAACCACAAACGCAACACAGCCCCGACCTATTTGCCTCGCAAAGCTCTTCTCTCGATAATTCCAACTCGTCGCCCGATGAGGTGGTTGCTCTCCTGCTATCCGATGACGAGGAGGCCAATGCCATGATGATGGCAGCCAGCTTAGAGGCGAAAAACGAAAGCGGAGATACCAACACGAACCAAAGCAGTAATAACAGCAGCAGCATCAACACAGCCAAGAGTAGCGGCGGCAGCTCCAAGCCAGGTGGTGGACGTCAGTTGACACTGCTGGAAATGCTGGACACCCACTACGAACAGGGGCAGGCCATCAAAAGACCACGATCAACACCCTCCAGCTCCGCCAGCCAGACGGTCGGACAGGGTGCAGCGAAGAGTCGCAAGGAGAGCGATGAGAACGCGTTGGATGCCAGTGGCAAATAAAAGGGGATTATTTATCTCGTTACATCTATTAACTAAGTGATATTAGTGTAAAGAATTTAATTTCCAAGGCTCCTAGGGAGAGTGGAGTAGCTATATTGTTTTAGAAATTATGTAAAGGCGAGCCACAGAAATCTCTAGGGATTAGATTTCAATTAAAAGGGTTTTTTAAAGTTTGGAATGAAATATTTAAAGTTCGTCAAGAAGAGAAGCTTTAGTTTTGAATTTTTCCATTATTTTTGCGGCTAGTTTCTATGGCAGCTAAATTATATAGTTTATATCCCGATTTATATCCTATCTGAAATAGGAGGAAGGATATTGAAAAGTTGTATCCAGAAAACTCTAAAATTGAGGGACTAGTTAGCATAAAAATGCACAGACGGATGGAAAGGCGGACATGGCTAAACCGACTCTGCTGTTGATGCTGATCAGGAATATATATACTTTAAAGGCTTGTAAATGTGCACTCCTGTGTATAACTTGTTTTATCTGAAAGCCGTAACATTTTGAAGCATTATTTTAGATTTTGTTGTTGTTTTTTTTTAACATATCTTTTGACTGCATTTAAAACCCACACCGGTTTCTATGGCGTCGCTATTTTTTTTTAATCCAGGTATCTTAGAAAGTAAGCAGTGATATATTGTATTTCAAATAATTGAAAAAACTCCCTATTAAATACTTTTTTGACACTTCAAGTTTTTCATACAGTCTTTAAGTTTTAAATCTCTGGAGAGAACCAAAGTCCCTGCCTTGGAAAGATTTGATTTTGTTAGTGGATTGTATACAGTTATGATTTATAAAGAAATGGATTTGTGTATTGCATATTAAAGTCACATTAAAATCAATAATAAATTTATGGTTATTATTATTTAATATTATGTCAAAATAAAAACAAGAAAACTGCATATAACCCCTAAAGCAAATACTGTTTGTTAGTTTTATTGGATATATGATTGTATGTTATTAACCTTAATTATAATACATTTTTTTTGCTGGTGTCTAGATATTGAAAGGATTTACTTTAATTAAATTCAATTCCGTTATTAATATATCGATGTTAAGGATTTAAATTAAATTAAATTCCTTAGTAGAGCGGTTGGTTGGCGTGGCACATATATTGTAGCGATATTAATAATCTGTATTTGATATTATTAAATAGTATCTTTA
Organism: Drosophila auraria; assembly: GCA_008042615.1. Taxonomy (NCBI): domain Eukaryota; kingdom Metazoa; phylum Arthropoda; class Insecta; order Diptera; family Drosophilidae; genus Drosophila; species Drosophila auraria. The sequence goes on from VNJW01011375.1 coordinate 60,428, forward strand.
ATTAGTATCCCTTATTGAAGTGTCCCCCTAATTAATTAATTGTAACAATCTTATCTTATACATTTCATATGTATGTTGGATTTAATTAGATGCAAGCCCCGTTAATATAACCCTATATTATACTTAATCATCTTTAAAAGAACGTTATCATAGAAAACTAAATTTTACAATTAAAATATATTATGAACAATATAAAGAATGGCTATTAATAATATATTTATGTATGTGTTTGTGTCTTTTTAAATATAAAATATGTGAGACTGGGTTACAACAAAGAAATTTGAAAATTAAAGATGAGTATTGCTATTAAATTTTTTGCACACGATTTTTTTTTGCTGTCTGAAATTTTGTTCAAAAGCCAGAGAGAGCGCTCTGGAAATTATTATTCTCAAGCAGTCTAGATCTGTACGCACACATACGCTCTTGCATAATCTGTGTACGAGGTGAGTTCAAAAAGAATCGCGAATTTTGTGTTTTTTTCAAAAATTATTTATTTATTCATGAATAACTATTTTTTCCCCTTCAAAGTAATCGCCATGAGATATTTTACATTTGTGCCAACGGTTTTTCCAATCTTCGAAGCACTTCAAAAAATCATTTTTTTTAATCTTGTTCAGCTCCTCCTTCGATGCCGTCTCGATGTCTTTATCTCGTCAAGCGTAGTTTAGGGAACAAGAAAAAGTCACAGGGGGCCAGATCTGGGGAATACGGTGTCTACGGCATCATTAGCGTGTTGTTTTTGGCCAAAAAGTCGCGCACAAGCAACGATGTGTGAGCAGGGGCATTATCGTGGTCCAGAAGCCAATTTTTGGCCAAAAGGCCAATCTTCTCGGCCTTCTGAGAACATTTTGTACCACCGATAAACGTTGCTTCGGTCCAAGGTAGCTTCTCCGTATGCCACAGTCAACATTCGGAATGTATCCGCGCACTTAAAAATCGTTTTTTACACAAATTTGACACAGGTTCTTTGATCCATTTTTTTGAATAGGTAAAAATCGAAGACCATCCAAAACACGTGCAAGCAAAGCAGCTGTCAAAAATTAAGTGATTAATTTATTAAGTGTCGGCATAAGTTGGAGACATGAGTGCATGAGTACAAAAAATCGAAATTCGAATATACGGAACCCGCGACAATTCAAAATTCGCGATACTTTTTGAACACACCTCGTATACTCACACATTAAAGCGCATTATATTCTTCGATTTGTACGCTCTTCACTTTGTGCGAGCGGAGAGAGTGCAATTTTCGTCGCCAGCTGAAAAATAGCTTCCATACTGCAATTCAAATGTATGGTCTTTCGGCACCTTGGGGGCTTTTGATTATTTTTGACACCCTTTCCTCCTATATAATCAAGAGTAATCATTGGAGGAACCCCCCTTTTTCTTCCCCCAAAAACTCTTAAAAAACTTTGTTGTTTTAATATAATGATATAAAATATCAATACAAATTGATATAAATATTGTGAAAGGGTATACAAATATTTAACTTTGTTTCTTTACTATTTTTGTTGGCAAATTCTTTGGTTGTTTTCTTTTTAATTTTTTTTAAGATATGGGTAAGCTAGTTTTTTTTTAATTTTTATCGAAATTCTGACCCTTATTTTCTGCCTAAAGTATTTCACAGTGTCCTTTCCCTTTAATATCAATAAAACATAATCAACTAAATTACAATGTTTGCAGGATATAAACATATATTTTAGATGCAAGTAAAATGGGAGTCAGATTAAAAAATAAATTAATATTCTTAACAATGTTAATATTAAAGTGCAGTGGACAATTGCAAACTGCGGAAGACAGGGTGCCCATCTAGCCGCGCGGGAACCATAAAAACCCATGAGCAATATCAATAGGAAAAAATAAATAAAAAAATTATATTAAAAATAAATAAATGACCGTGGTCGGATATACCAACTTGCATCCCTAGATAAGTACACAAACTCGTTCAAGATTTCATGGGTAATGAAAAGTTCTGAAGATATATGAATTAAAAAAATTAAATAAAATGAAAAAATTTAACAAAAGTAAAAATAAATAAACAATGAAAAAAATAAAATAAATTGGAAGAAAACTAGACCGTTCCGCTTGCCGACTTTATTGGTAATGACGACAGTAAGGAATTTTTATAGACGATGTCCTAAATATTGTCATTAAAAAAAAGCATCGCCTACTTGTTAAAAAATATTTCCCTTTATTCCTTAAGAGTAGCCAGACAGTCTTCGGATGCTAGAGTTACCGAGTTACTTTTATCGCGCCACAATTTAAATGTTTAATGTCTTCTTTCTTAGTCATCAGTTATATTTTATCAAGAAATTAAAAAAGTGGAATAAAAGTGTGTTTTTGGTGAAACATAATATGGAGCCTGTTTCATTCAGGCTCCGGTTCTCACTATCACATGGTTCTCTCGTTTTCGTTTTGGTTGCCAGTGCTGCCGTACTGTTGGTGGAACCAATCAATCTGGTCGAACTGCTTGTATAATTAAAAGGCAGGCATTCATAATGTTCAAGGAGGATAAAATAAGGTTTTCAGGCAGGCTCCGGTTTTCACTTTCACAAGATTCTTTCGTTTTCGTTTTCGAAAACGAGAATCGGTGCTCCCGTTTTCACTTTCACAGGATTCTTTCGTTTTCAAAAACGGGCAAGTTTGTCTTGTCGAAATAAAAAGTAAATGCCTTTTTCTACATCAAATCGATTCTTAATTGCAAAAGGAAAAAAATAGTTGGCTCGTTGGTGTATTGATGTTTATTTCACACCATCAGTAGATCAATCTAGCTCGTAATTACTTTTTAAATAATTATTTTCTGACCCCACCTCGAATTCGCAAAGAAAATATTTGCCGTCGGCAACGACAACTTTCGGTTTGGTTGCCAGTGCTGCCGTACTGTTGGTGGAACCAAACAATCTGGTCGAAATGCTTGTAAAATTAAAAGGAGGTCATTAATTATGTACAAGGAAGATAAAATAAGGTTTTAATAAATAAAGCATTTTAATTTTATTGTTTTACCATTTTAAAAAGGTATAAAATTTCCTGATTATAGAGTGGCTGCGCTCTTGGGCCGATAAATAAACAATTTCTGCATTTATTTGGGTTTAAAACAAACAATTAAAAAAAGTAAAGGCACTTAAACATTCCGTTTACTTCTCAAAACATCCAAGTCAACTCTTTGAGCGAAAAAAATAAATTTATAGTTCAATAACAAAACGATGACAAAAAGTTTGTGAAAACCGGAGCACCTAAAAACGAAAACGTACGATTTTGGTCTAAAACGAAAACGAAAAAAAAAGTGAAAACCGGAGCCTGCCTGTTTAATAAATAAACCAGTTTAATTTCATTTTTTAAATGGTACTGTTACCATTTAAGAAAGGTATAAAAGTCATTGAGGCCACTGGAATTGTCACTGTTATAGTGGCAGCCCTTTTGGACCGATAAATAAAGCATTCCTGCCTTTATTTTGATTTAAAACAAATAATTAAAAACAAAACATTTTGAGCAACACTCGAGGTTTTCAAAATGGTCCGATGTATCGATGTTTAAAATTGTACATCGATATATCGGATGCTTCACAAAAAAAAAAAAAGGTTAATTTGGTTAAACGCAGCATTATCAAACCGAAATTTGTGTTAAAATTTGTTAATGGAAAAGACTCAATTTAAAAAAATTATTTACCATCAAAAATCAAATATGTGAATGGAAAAGACTTAATTTTAATGTTAAAAAATAATTATCTGTGAATTAAAAAGACTTACATTTTATGTTTATTTAGTTTTAAGAACCAATTAATGAAGCAATTGTTTTTGTTCTTCTAATTTTAAGATATGAACATTAATGAGTGAGATTTGAATTATGAAGACATAATTTTTGTTTTTTAATTTTAAGAAAAAAAAATTTGAATAAAAAAGCTTTAAAATGTGAAGACCTAATTTTTGTTTTTTTGAATTAAAAAAAAATGAAAATATAAATTTTGTTCGTTTATTATTAAGAAATTAATAAAATTATTTTACACAAACAAAATTAATGTTTGCCTTTTCTATATTTTTCTTAATATAGCATAAGATATATATCGATGTTTTTTTGGAAAACATCACGGTTTTGAAACATCGAAGTTAAAAACTATCGATGTACCCACTATCGATAGTTTTGCAGCCCTACCTATGGGTACCGGGTATAAAAATATGGCATTTTGGACAATGACTGCCTCGACTTTCGTTTTAGGTCAAATGGACTAAAATTTTAGGCAATTTGGCAGCTTTTTGGTCCATAATTTCTTCTGGGTGTATGTTAATTTATAAATGCTAAGGTTTTTTTCTTTTCAATGCCACCCCAACAGATGCGACATTAAACTTTATTTTACCACAGCAAGAACACCAACAACAACAACAACCACGAAAAAAAAGCGAGTATTATTATTTTTATATATATATAAATATTCTATGCGTATTTGGGAATTAGTAGTGATTGCGTCGCTTATTGGATGGACAATACTCGGCGTACTCTTCCCAGGTACAACCCGTCTTGGTGCAGCATTCATTCGTAATGGATGGCGCATCCGATCGACGACTTCTAAGGAACATGTTCGCATAGTTCACATGCAGCCAGGTGGAGCCATTAACTGGAAGAAAGGAACAAGGATCAGTCCCACAATTAGGCAGTTTATTTTAGGACAAACATTTTTGATTAAAATAAGTGACACGCTTTGGATTTGAAATGGTTTAAACACAATATTCACAGGGATTTTTAAGGTGCCAATCGATTAGAAACTCGCTTGACTTGAAGGCGAAATAGTTTGTAGCATACTTCTAGCCCGCACTTCAATTTATTTAAAATCTGGTGCTATTTCTGTGGCAGTCCTAATTAAGTTAATCTGCATATTAATCTAAATTTTGATACATTTTTAAAACACAAGGAACTGGAAAATACTTAATGAATGATTGTGGTGTCAACTAATAGCTATTATTCCCAGATATTATATAATAATATCATTGGTAATACTTTGTGTTGAGATAAGCAGTGGAATTGTGCAGAGTAATAAATGAGATATTGGCATTAAAGACTCACGATCCGTGGCGCTCTTTTTGAGCCAGGACTCATCGTTGCCCGTCCTTTTCTTGTTGCGTCGTGTCAGCCGGTAAATGTCCTTTTCGCAGGCCCAATACAGCTGACGGACGAGCTTATCTCGGCAGCGGGAGTGTGCCTCCTGGTGCCACACATTCTCCCAGTCCGATTGGGAACTAAAAAACAAAGTTTACAGAAGAAAAATTAAAAATGGCTTATTTCTACATATTTATGAAAAAATAGAAGTACACCTAAAAAAATTTCTTTGTATCAGGTGTCGTTGAATTTGAAGCTATAGCTAACAACAATATTTTAGTTTATTTTGATATCAAACTAATACCAAATAGTATTAAAATCTTCACCTTGATACTAAATAGTATCGAACTGAACATAAAAGCGTTAAACCAATACTCGAAGCCTGCCCTGTTTTCCGAAAATTCTAAAACGTTTGTCGGGTTAGTGATTTTTCTCAGGCTTCAGTGCACGTATAAAATATACAAAAATCTATTATGGTTATTATTCCTCGTCCCGTCCAACTGCTCCGTTGTTCTGTCTTTTTGTTAAAACCAACCGTAGATACTAGAGGTAGTGTCGAAACGAAGTATATTGCGGAATATATAAATACGAGGTGTGTTAAAAAAGTATCGCGAGTTACGTATATTCGAATTTCGTTTTTTTTTGTGGCGTAGTGTTGGTACTCATGTCTCTCACTAATGCCGGCAAGCTCGGCCATTTTGAATGTTCACTTAATTGTTGACACCTGATTTGCTTGCACGTGTTTGGAATCGTCTTCGATATTTACCTATTCAAAAAAATGGATCAAAGAACCTGTATCAAATTTTGTGTGAAAAACGAAACTAGGTGCGCGGATGCATTCCGAATGTTGACTGTGGCATACGGAGATGCTACCTTGGACCAAAGCAATGTTCTCAGAAGGCCGAATAGATGGGCCTTTTGGCCAAAAATTGGCTTTTGCCCCACGATAACGCCCCTCCACACACATCGTTGCTTGTGGGTGACTTTTTGGCTAAAATGATGCCGCAGCCACCGTATTCCCCAGATCTGGCCCCCTGTGACTTTTTCTTGTTCCCTAAACTGAAGAGGCCCATGAAAGGACGACGTTACGCTACGCTTGGCGAGATAAAGACGGCATCGAAGGAGGAGCTGAACAAGATAAAAAAAATTATTTTTTAAAGTGCTTCGAAGATTGAAAAACCGTTTGCACAAGTGTATATTATCTCACCCAGAAAACAAAAATTCCTAAAATTTTAGGAATTTGCGATTGATTGCCTAAAAATTTCTTTTTAGACAATGATGGCCAAAAATGACATATTTTTAGGCCATACATGCCTAAAAATTTTCTCTCGCGTGTGTGCATTTAATTCCCAACTGGTTCTAACATCCCTGGCATGGAGTGACGGTTAACGGTTAGCTCTTAGATATGTTTTTGCTACGGAAGTACTGCAAAAGTAAACATAAACACTGTATGCATTTTGGAATACACATTTATTATTCTAAATGGTTGTATTAATATATAAAATCAATATTATGTTATATAAAAATCAAGTTTTAGGCTTATATTGCCTAAAAATTAAGTTTAAGGACAAAATTTAGAATTTAGGCCTATTTCTATTGCCTAAAAATATGGCATTTTGGACAATTTTTAGGCAATAACTGCCTCGACTTCCGTTTTAGGTCAAATGGACTAAAATTTTAGGCAATTTGGCAGCTTATTAGTCCATGAATTTTTTGTGGGTGTAGATATTCATGAATAAATAAATAATATTTGAAAAAACACAAAATTCGCGATACTTTTTTTGAACAAAATTCTATCCAGAGTGGCTCCGTGAGCGTTATCGGGACTACGATACGAGAGAGGATATGTGATGATATGACAGGAAGTGGTGACATTCTTCTGTTTTTGGCAAAACGGTTAAATCGACAACAAGGATGCCGAGACTCACTACACAACGACGCTGAGAGTGCATCCACTTATAAGGTTGCATAAAGCTGTCTGAAGAAGCCTCTAAGGACCCCTTACAGACCCTACTACTTCTAGGAAGCACTACAATGGATAGGGATTTTATTTTGTCTTTCGACTTGTCAAGTTTGGATTTTGTGATGTGTTATTATTTAATTCATTATTTTTATTTAGTACCAAATAACCGGCTGTCTTAACTTAAATTCTTCAATACTTTACTATTGGCTGAGTTCTTCTTTTTCATGTTTTCGATCAAATAACCAATAAAGGCAGCACGGCCTCTGCTTACCGTTCACGGAATAGCATCTCTAGGCCCTCCTCTGTGTGCTGCAGTGCCTCCGGCGTGGGGATCAGCGGCAGGACGAACAGAAGGACAGCTCCGCACAACGTCCAGCTCCGGGCACCGACGCCCACTGATGGTGGAACTGACATTCGGGCCATAAGGGCTTGAATAGCGATGCGGCAAAACGGCGGTGAGTGCTGATCCCTCGAAGATCCCTGGTGTGGCTGACACGGCGGACGCGTGGCGACTGAGCGCTCTGGCCGGTGCGTTGTCCGGTTTTGAAATATATCCGGAGACGGAGCCGGAGCCGGCTCGTGGCTTGGATGGGTTGGCGGCCAACTGTCGGGCGTCGGCATAATTAAATCGGGGTGGTCAGAGTGCTCTATTTGAAGTAATGAGGCCGGCCCAGGACCATGTACGTCCTCGGCCAATCCAATCTAATGAAGAGCAACGGCAGCAATTGCGAATGCGTGTGCGGCGGCCCGTGTCGCTTATTGTCTTATTTATCTGCGGTCGGTGGGTCCGCCGTTGTGCCACAAATTGGACCCAATGCGTCCAGTTACCTGGGCCTCTGTCAGCAGCATCCACACACAACCTGTTGCTGGTTAACAAAACATCATAAAATCCGGCAAGTTATGGTTCGCCGGCTTTTCCCCTTTGTTTGCCTCGTAAAAAGATAGCAAAGCTCCGCGTGTTCAGCACTTGATTTTATTTCGAAGTTGGCATAAATTTTCCAATATTTGCGCGAATTTCAACACTGCCCACGCTCATGGACAGTGGTTAAAAAACTATTCGAATTTCCTGATAAATAAAAAAAACGAAGCTTCGTCGATTTTTCTTTATTATCTATTAATTTTTATCATTCCTATAAGCAGAAAAATAAAGTAATAATTGTTTCGAGATCATTTAATCGAGAAGAGACTTTCCTTGAAATCGACCCAAAACTGTTATCTATTTTGTTCGAAAAGAAGCAATCTTGGTATTGAAAAGAAACTACTCTTAATTTTAAGCTCCGCTCTCTGTGTACTTTGGAAAGTTATTTTTAGATTTGTCCACTGTCACACGACTTCCTTCCTTGATTTGCCTGAGTGGAGCATTGAGTAGTGCGCCGGGTGGATAATCTGAAGGTTCCGATTTGAATTGTCTGTTCCCACATTTTTTGAGCCCACTGTGAGCTTGGGTAAAATCTGCGCCCACACAATAGCAGGCAATAGGTTAGCTAAATAATGTCACTGTTTACACGTTTGGTCCCAGTTTATGTTGTACCATACCTGGCAGCTCTGTTCCTCTGATTCCTGGCGCGTCCTTTTTGGTTGAGCTCAGTGACTTGATGACTTTGCCAGTGGTTGGTTGCTTGCTCTTTAGGAACTTTATTTTTTTTTATTTAAAATATATATTAAACGTGCTCAATTTTTGTAAATGTGGGAATATTTATTCTAATGGTTCGAATATTAAAGTCATCAAATTGTAGCCGAACGACGTTTGGTGTACTTTCTAACTTTTTTATATAGTTTGGTGAGCTGTCGAAAAATAACAAGAAATTCTTAAGTACAAAAAAATGTGCCAAATTAATGCTGTTATTTTTTACATAATTAACATAATTCTTAATTTTAATTCAGGTTAATGGAAACCGTTTAGTTGTGATTTTTGTGAATGTATAGCAATACAAATTATTAGATGGGTAACGTGCATACATTTGAATGGCAATATGCGAGCAATTTTTTTTTTGAGAGTGTGAAAATGTAAATAAATGTACCTTAAAAATTCCCAAAGTAAACAGTTGGGGCTTGAATGACATTTGTTTCCCATCTGGGCCACTCTTATTTTTAGGTCAGTATAAGGTAGTCAAAAATAAAGTAAAGTAAGTAAAGTTTCCTGCAAAAAAATAAAAATATTTTATAACCCGCTCTCATCGAATATCTCCCTTAGAATCGCATGCAGGCTCTCATCTGAAGCTTATAAGAAACAACGTAGTGTTATTTTCCGTCATAAGAGTCCTTGATACTTATAGCAAAAAGTATGAGTATATTACCCAAGAAATGCACCCCATCTCCAGGGCATCCAGTACGCAAATACAATTTGAATAAAATGAACCTGGCAAGAACACCGACCTGAGAATAAAAATAAAACAGATGAACTGCGATCTGGCGCTCATGAGGGAAAGCATTCTCAACAAGCAAGCAGAAGAAAGGGAAGACGAACAGAGGCTTGATCTTGAACAAACTGATGCAAAAAGGCTTAAAAAGAAGCTTTTAAGATTCCAATTTTGACTTGAGGTTGCCACCGAATTGAAAAAGCCACTCAAGGCATCACAAAAAACTTTAGAGAAATCCGAAAAGAGTACCATGAAACTATGTCCGCCCAAAGTGAGAAGTTCTCAAAGGGAATAGCTGGGAAAGAAGACCCATCTAAGTTCGCCCGAGTGCACAGTTCGTCGAGGACTTTTCCAGTTTACGGTGGCACTCTAGGAAGCCTATTTTTGTTTGAGCCGTATTAAATATGTTGAAGGTGTAATTTCCAACTTTTTAAATTTGTTTTCGTGATATGTTAAAAATTAACAAGGGGTAAATTTGTAAAAAAATAATATGTCAGATTAATGCATACTGGTTTTTTTTTTTTTTTACATAGTTATCCGCTTTAAATTAAATTTAATGCAAACGATTTAGTTCTCTGATTGAATTGAATACAAATAAAAACACTAAGGAAAAAAAAGCTTCAAACATTTTCCATTTCAATATTTCCGATTATAAAAAGTCGTCAAAACGATCACAGAGATATGAAGATGAAAAATTCTCATTTTGAGAACGGTTAATGAGTAAACGTAATTTAATAAGAAATCTTCTCGTTTTCAAGAAAGAATCTTGCTCTATGAAAATGACGAAAAAGTTCTGTTGAGAGGTTAGGAAACACAGATTTATTTTTACTTTGTATAACTTTTATATTTACATTTCTTTTTCTATTTATTTATTATTTATATTATTATTTCATATAATTTTATTAATTTTTAATTGATTTATACTATTACTATATAAATTCTTAAAAGCATACTCACATATTAAAAACACAATTCTTAGGACTCGGACTCGAACTCGAGACCGTCAGATTATTAGTCCAGCAAACTACCCAATGCTCCACCCAGAGTACAAAGAGAACGGAGGTCACTCAATTTTTGTCTGCCTCGCAATTTATCTTCGTCTTTCTTCCTCTTCTATAAGCTCAAAATTGAGAGTAACTTATTCTCAAATTCCAGATCGCATCGTCTTGTTTGTACAGAATAGAGAACACTTTCGTCTCTATTTCAAGAAAGTCTCATCATTTATAATTGAGATGAAGTGATCGCGAAAAATAACTTGCTCTTTTTTCTGGGTGTACGTATTAAACGTGTTGCTCTACATAATTAAATGCAATGCAAACAATTTAGTTCTCTGATTGAAATGCACACAAATAAATATGTGGATTCGGATTTTGGTCCCATAAAAACTCAGATTAATTTAGTGTACACGGAGTCATCAATTTTTATTTAACACAATTTAAATAACATTCATTTACAAATACAATAATGTCAGCGTTTTATCTTACTCTACTTAACTATCTGCTGCCGCTAAAAAAAAAATCAATGCATTTTTTATGCCACATCTCTCTAGTTTTTGTTCCTTGACGGCTAGTAAATATCCTACATTTAAGCGGGCGAATAAAAAAATTGTTTTTCTGTTAGCTTAAGTCCTAAAATATTTGAAATTTCTCTCAGCTCAATTTTGTGTGTGTTTGGTTTGTTTGAAAAAGTTTGGTTTTCGGTTAATTCCCTGGCTAAATTCAAATATTGTTCAATTCCACAACTGTGCTAGGAATGCAGTAGGATGTACATTTATAATTTACCTTTATATATAAACATACATGCATATATGCTTTTAACACGCATAAATGTATGTATATTTTCTAGTTTTTTAACATAATTATTCATTTTTATTATTACGTTAATTAATTAAAACTAGCTTATATTTTAATTCGGCAAGGCCGAAGCAACGCAAAGAAAAAATGACTGAATAAGTATTTAATCGATTTCCCATTTTTCAGGAGTTAAATGTAACGAAACGTATATTAATGTAATTTTGTAATTTACTTTATTAACATGTGACGCAACTAAAATAGTTCACATGGCACACAATCGGATAATTTAAGAATTAATTTAAATGCGTAAGGGGGGATTTAACTGAATGTAAGTGGACATGTTTTTGCAATTAAATGGCTGGTTAAACCTCAGTTGAATCCCTGATTTAATTAGCATAAGGGAAACGGTAAACGGAGTATGGGTAGTTTCCAGGCCCATTCGTACGGCATAAAGTGGAAAAAATTTTGACAAAAATTAGCATTTTATGAAGTGTATTTAGCGTGATCAATGCATTTTACCGGAAATATTTGTGTTCTAAATGACAAGCTTTTGTTTGTTTCGAAACTATTTGTAGAAAACAATGCAATCAACAATGCATAAAACTAGGAGTCTTTTTTTACTTTGCAAAAGTTTGCGAAATGTGGCGAGAATTTTAAAGGAAAAAACTCTTAAAACACAATCAAATTTGTAAATGTAGCTTTTACTTTATATCAGTGTTCCGCACCAATATATTCACATGGCAACATTGCAATTCTATAAATAAAAAGTGAACGTTCTATGGCTAGATAATATATATATATATTCTGTAATATGGCGAAAAAAAAAAATAGTTATGACTTAAAAACTAGATATTTAACTCTAAAAAAGGCTACATCTAGCCACACAATTGCAATTCAACTGCACCGATTCTTCTGTTGTCTTTTTTGCATATTGTGCGTGTGTGAGCAGAGAGCCGGCAGAGGAATTTTCTGTCCCGCGGGATATGGCCGTGCCGACCACTGTTTTATATATTTTACAAGCTTATTTGTAACGGTACATCGCGAACGCTACAAGATTTCCATTAAGTTTTTTACATTGATTTGCCTATGAATATCGTCATATTTCATTGAAAACCACTTATTTTCTTCTTAATAGATTTTAATGAAGAAATTTAGTAGAAAAAGTGCAAGCACTTCATATGTCTTGGATGTAAAATAATTAAATATAAAAATGCCTTTAAAAGTAGCTAAGTGTGACAAAATTTTAATTTTTTCAGTTTACATGCCGATTTCCACATGAAAATACTAAGATATGCTATGTAACCATTGTATTATTAACATTTTGAAGTTTCTTTATAAATATACACAAAAAATACGATGACTATGAATATTTTATGTATATATTTTTTTGAGCTTTGCAGTAGAGCTGTGAAAACATCGATACCTGGAGAGGTTTCGGTGGCACTATCGATATTACTATCACGATACTATCGCTCGGCTTAAAGAAAAAAAATATAAATACGAAAAGACTTTTATTATTAATTTAAGGGAAATCGAATGAAAATAAATAAGTTTTTTGTTATATATTTTTAATTAGGAACCTTGTCTCATTTTGTCATTGTATGAGAATAACATATAGTTAAATAATTGAACGTATATATACGATTTAAGACCTTTATTTCAATTTAAATGATTATTATTAAAAGAAAACTAAAGACTTTTTATATAAAACTTAAAAAAAATATATATATATATTTTCAAAAGTACACTCCAATTTTCAATTTCAAATTTAATACGCCTTGAATTGCAATTTTGTATGAAACTATAGTATCGATAGTCCCCCGAAAAATATATAGAAACACCAATGACGCCACTATCGATGTTTTAACAGCTCTTCTTTGCTGGTATTAAAGACTACTACTACATACATTTGGAGATAAGTCTTTCAGCCATGCTCCGTTTTTCATTTTTACAAGATTCTCTTGTTTTCGTTTTAAAAAATGAAAAATCGGTGCTCTTGTTTTCACTTACACAAGATTCTTTCGATCTAAAAAACGGGAAAACGAAATGAAAGTTAATTTTTTTTTTGTGTTAAATCGGATCTTATTTGCAAAGGAGATAAAAAATAGTTGACTGGTTGGTCTATCGACGTTAATTTTACACTATCAGTAGACAAATCTAACTCGTATAAACTTTTACAATAATTCTTTTCTGACCCCACCTCGGATTTGAACTGGTTGCCAGCGTTGCCGTACTGTTGATGGATCGAACATCTGGTGGAAATGCTTGTAAAGGTAAAATAAGGTTTTATTTGATAACACTGTTAAATTTAATTTCCACTGAAACGTAAGTTTTCGGTCGAAAACGAAAAACGAAAGTGAAAACTGAAGCCCGCCTGTATGGCTAGAATTACAGCTCTGGTAAATCGTATATAGATTTCTTTCTTAATAACTAAAAAAAAATTTCAGATATCCTTGTGCTGCTCATTTTTCCATGCAATGCATTTCAATTGATTTCAATTTGCTTTCAAAAATATTCCATTTAAATATATGTATATATGAACCCTTTCCCTTGCCCAAGCCCCCTTTCGAAAATCGCTTTTGTCCAATCTACGCTGGTCGTGTTAATTATACTTTTTTGTGGGCTTCTTTAATTACACGTTTCTGCTATTAAACACTTAATCGCTAAAGGACTCACACACAGAAACTGTTCTACACATTGTTACAGGAATATCTCGCTCCATTAACGCGAATGCACTTAATCCTATTCATTAATTTTATGTCATCTCTCTGCCAATCATCAATATCTGTCAAATGGAATTACAGTTTTTTTTTTTATTTGTGGCCATTTCCCATGTAATTTAAAAATTTTTCATTTGTCTACAATTGGATTGTAAGCTTTCCTTTTTTATATACAATTTTTTTGTCATAGTCCTTAAATGAATGTTCTCTTATACACATGTTTCAATAAATTAAGTTAACACGGCATTTTGGGTTAAGTAAAAATTAAATGAAAATATACAAAAAATGTAAATCATACGTCTATAAATATTTTATATTTTCACTTGTAATATTGTGTTTTTATATATCTTAAATATATTAAAAATAAAAAACAGAACGAAAAACAATCACATTTTTAAATTCGGAAAATTATATTCTCCTTGTTGTAGACATAATTTGTTAGGTATATTTTTATGTATATAGTTAACTTATGTATATATGCGCCGCCATTTACTTTAAATCTTTGTTTAATTTTTATTAGTAAGTTTTAAATTCACATTTCCATTTGTTGTGTTTGAAAATCGCCTTCAAAAATGATGCGACGACCTCCAACTCAATTCATTCTCAAGAGCTGCAAATAGAAGAGAGGACATTTATCTTATCAGGAGTTTATAAGTAATTATATTAGATCTAGGAAGGTGTCAGCGTTTACCACAGAGGAAGACGAACATTTTTGGTTATAATAATAAGGAAAAAATATTATTATATTTAAAAATATAATAATTACAATTTCACTAACCTTTCAGAATAACTAATTATTTAATGGACAACTTTAACTTTACGGGAAATTAGTATATGTTAGGGATTTTCTTACATAAGTTATCGATAAATATATCGAAAATATCGTCAAGTTTAATATATCCAAATGCGAAATACAAAATATATCGCATATAACTTTAAAATACGATGAAATGGAAAATATCAGAAAACAATATATTTAATTAAAACAAAATTTTTGATAACCTCATTACATTTATATCCAAAAACAAGTGAGAAAGCAACAGTCGAGTGTGACCGACTGTGAGATACCCGGTACCCAAAACAAAATGTTGACAAATGAAGACAAATGTTGCTAAAAACATGTTGAGTAACGTTCAAAAAAGACAAATTCTGCAGCTGTACGCAGCTGCATTACAAATTAATACTGCGCCCGAAAGCACGCAACACTTTTTTTCGCTACTGCCGTTGTGGCTCAGAAGAAGAGAAGAAGCATATACAAACTTTATTGTTTAATAACTTCCATGTTTATTATCCGATTTTTCAGAAAACGTCCGCAAATGCCTACTTATTTATTTTATCTATTTACCTAAAGCCAAAAATTACGACTATAGCTTAAATAAAGTTTTTTTACGATTTTCGGGGGCGGAAATGGGCGTGGCCAAATTTTAAAACAAACTTGATCTGCGTGCAACAGATTCCAATGTTGTCACCAAATTTGGTAACTCTAGCTCCTATAGTCTCTGAGATCTGTTGTCTCACACGGACGGACGGACGGTCAGACGGACAGACGGACAGACGGACAGACGGACAGACGGACAGACGGACAGACGGACATGGCTTAATCAACTCGGCTGGTGATGCTGATCAAGAATATACATATATACTTTATGGGGTCGGAGATGTCTCCTTCTGCCTGTTACATGCATTCTCGATTGGCACTAACTTATAATACCCTTGCATCCTATGGGTACCGGGTATTAAAATATGGACGTTTAGCTTACCCGCTTAGAGCATTTCAATATTGGACGTTCCGTTGCCGGTTGCAGTTCGCGTGGTCTTGGTCATTTGTTGATTGGCCATCAGAGGCGGCGGGCTGCCGCACCATACCACCTGGATATTGGAAATTATTATTAAAATAACAAAAATACTCGTGGATCACAGCACTCTCACCTTGCGGAAAGCCTTGCGAAAGTTGTCGGAGAGGAAGGCGTAGAGTATCGGATTTATGCAGGAATTAGTGTAGGCCACCACGTGCGAAATGATCTGTATGATGACCGACAAGTGACTTCCCCCATAAAGATCCAGAGCCTTTAGCACAAGAATGACCTTAATTAAGAGAAAGGGGAGGAAAAACTATGAAGTAAAAGGGGAAACTCTTGATAAAGGGAGAGACTGGGGTGCACTGGCTAAAAATGGTCTTTTACTCTGCATAACTAAATTTTCTTTTTACTTAGGAAAGTTGGCAATTGGTTCTTGGAATAATATATTTAATTATTGTCCTGATATTATACTTAATTTATTTCATACAAGTACATTAAATGAGTTTTCAAATTTAAGTGTACTTTTTTCCAGTTCACGATGCCAATGCTGACATTGATAAATGAAAAATGCAATTTGCACATCTTGTGCACATCAAGTGTCTGATTGTAATTTCGTTTGTAAATTGCGAGTACATTGATTTTGTGCAAACACTTCGAGTGCCTTCTGCTGGCCTATTAAACATTTCAGCAAATAAATTGCGACTGGCCGAAGAAGGGCCCAGTAATTGTCAATTTATTGCAACTATTTGAGTGTCCCGTCCTCTGTTTGCCAGCACATTTGAAAGCAGCTGTTGCCAGCTGCCAATTTAAGCCTCTTGAACCGTAAGTAAAACTTTAAGAAATCCATTAAATCCATCTTTTATCTTTATTAAATGTTACTTGTTCAACTAATTCGTTTTAAACATATCTTGCGGCAAATTATAAAACTATAAGAATTATGTACCCATGTAGTTTGCAGTTTGACCCAACTTACTTACCCTTTAATCGTTTTCACTTACTTCATTTAAAGAGAAACATTTTCCAAAGGCTGGTAAAATATTAAAACCAATACAATTTTTTTTTTTCTTATTTTTGTTGTTCCTTATTAATTTATAACTTATTTATAACTTCAATACATATGCTATTATTTTTTAGATTTACCAATAACCCCAAAATAAAACCAACTTTGACGCTAGAAATCCCAACTGGTGGTGACCACGTTCAATGCTAAGGTAGGTCAGTTAGTCAATAAGTACTGATGAAAACCATTGGCTCTGTTTTAAAACCGCTATATTCTATATAGGGAAGTTCCAATATAGTAATTTTCTAAGTACGTAATCGTTCTCGCACTATGATCTCTAATACAAGGATATATCCGATGTATCCTAGTCATCTGTCAATCAAAATGCGGAATTGATATTAATTGAGCTTGTTCACAATTTTCCTGGCATACCTTTTTGTCGTTTGGATACTTTTTAGTGGCATAAATATGTACATATTTGCACATATGTATATATGTACTTATATACTTACATGAATCGGCAGCCAGCAGATGGCAAATGCCAGTACGACAACAACAACCATCCGGGTGACGCGTCGCTTTCCCTTGCTGCGAAATTCAAGCAAAAAAAGAAAACAAGACAATAGAGATATATTGTATTAAATATGTACGTATGCCTATATGTATATGAATAATGCCATAGTTCCAATTGTGAACTACTTAATTTATGAACTTTGCGTGCGAATTTCGAACTCGTTGCAACTTCATTTCCGTTCAAATTTAAAGTGCAGCCTTAAAGCAATGTTAATAAAATATTTAAATACAAGCTTTAAAGATTATGGATAGAGCGTGATTTGACGGCCACTGGCAGTCAATAGCATTTTGGTAAATTTATACACATTAAGGTTGATTGATTCATAATTTAATCCCATTTATTTTTTCTTTTTCTTCACATTTTATTTGTTTGTTTTAAAAGTTAAACGAATAGTATTTAAGGGGACATATAGACACTTGTTAATGGGAACATCTAATAAATTACTTCAATTTATTCGCATTTAATGAGAAACAAAAAATAACTAAAATATATAAAAATAAATACTTTAAATTAAATCAACCCCGGCTATTGCATTTTAGGGAAAAAACTTAAGTTAAAAAAAAAGTTTACTTCATTTTGTGGCTTTCCCTTTCTTCAGCATTTTATTCAGCATATTTTTCTTAAGAACTAAAACTTTTTCAGTTCCACCGATGACTGCAAGAGAAAGTGAGTAACTACAATTTAATAGTATTCTTTTTATGATTAAATCGAACTTTTGCAAAGTAAGTTAAAAGTATTCCCGAGCATAGACTATAAGTTAGTTTATCCGGAAACAAGTTTAAATTATGCTGAATATGTAACTTTAAATTAAAGGCAAGTTATCCTGATCACCGTAGGGTAATTTTTCCTCCACTTCCTCTTCTATTAAGCTCAATCGAAATTAACTTAAAAGCTAATATAAGTCAAGATTCGGTTAACTAAAAAATACAACTAAATAATATAAGTCTTAAGTAATTGCCTTCAAGTGAATATATTTATATTAGTTCCCACCATTTGTAAGAATTAATTAATCATATAAATAATTGTTTAATTAGAAATGGAATTTATAAATGCTTTATTTATATGTTTTATGAACATCGTTATAAATATGTCCAATATAGACATATGTTGTCATTTAAAATGATAATTGCCTAATTTTGTTATTTTTCAAAAGCCTTTACAATTTTTCCGGTACGCAATACACGTACTCCTTCTCCCCTCCTCATTTTCTTTACTCCCTGCCCTTGGACTGTCCCAATTTCGTACATTCGAGGGTTTTGGATTCGTTGACCCCTCGACCACTTAAAAATGCATGAGCCAAAGCCCATGAGCTTTGCCCGCAGCCCAATAAAAAGACATGCATCATGGTCCGCAGAAACAGCAGCCGCAGGTGCCAGCAAAATGAGCCCCCCTCGTGTACCCACGGCGTATACACAATTTGTTGTCTCTATGAGTTTTTTTAAAGCCAGAGTTCCCATACTCACCGTGACTCGGCGGAGGGCTTGCAGCCTGGAGCACTTTTCCACAGACGAGCCAGCATTCCGATGTAGAGGAAGCAAATCAGCGTCAACGGTGCCACATACGATGATAAAAAGAATGAGACCTGAAAAATCAAAGAATTTAAGGAGAATAAATATAACTTAATACAAATTTAAACGCCTGATTTTGCACTGTGGGATTTTTTTAGTATTGAAATTGGGTTATTTGCTTAAAGCTAACTTTAATATGTACTAACTACGAATATATTAAATAAATATATTAAATACCAGTTTTCCATAACTTAAAAAAATACATGTTTAGTTATTTGGACGTTATTCCGTAAGATAAGGCCTACCATATCGGCATTATTCGAGTAAAAAGGCTCAGAGGCGTTACACTCAATCAAATTGAATCATAATCGTTATATTTATAATCCATTTGTGAGATTTTATTTTACTCCATAACCCAAATTAAATAAAAACGAGAAAGAAAGCTAATTTCGATAAGCCGAAGTTTGTATACCCTTGCAGTCTGCAATTGGATCATTGAAAATCGATCCAATTTGGTAATGTAAAAAAAAATGTCAAATTATGTAAATTTTGTAAATTTTACATTTTACATGTAGAATTTTACATTTTCATATAAATCGACCGATCCATTCTATGGCAGCTATATGATATAGTTGTCCGATCTTAATGAAATTAAAACCGTAATTCTAGAACTATAAAAAACGACTATATCTCGAAGTTTATAGAAATTCGTTGAAAAACAGAGAAATTAAAAATTTTTGTACATTAATTTCGCCATCATTCCTATGGCAGCTATAGGATATAGTGGTCCGATTTCGGCCGTTCCGACATATATACTGCGTGCTAAAGAAATAAGACTATGCTGAAAATTTCAGCCCGATAGCTCAAAAACTGAGAGACTAGTTCGCGTAGAAACCGACAGACAGACGGACAGACAGACAGACGGACAGACAGACAGACGGACATGGCTAGATCGACTCGGCTGGTGATGCTGATCAAGAATATATAAACTTTATGGGGTCTGAGATGCCTCCTTCACTGCGTTGCAAATACCATGGCAAAATTATAACACGATCTGCAAGGGTATAATGAATAAAATACAGAAATAGTTAATGCTGGACATCTGTGTTATTGTTAGCTTGTTACCACATTAATTTCTTTGTGTTTTTGTTTGTGTGACCCGCTGCTTATTTTTTATACCCGGTACCCAAAGGATACAAGGGTATTATAACTTCGTGCAAACCGAGAATGCATGTAATAGGTATATATAATGCATATACATATATTCGTATTCGGCTTAAAGTAAATATATGAAGACGTTGATGATAAACATGGTCGTTACTAAACAATTAAGTCTTTGTGTATACTGAGCTCCTGCATTATCATTGTTTGTGTTGGCAACATGCTCCAAGCAATATTAGTATTCATTTGTCAATATTTTTCATAATATAATTTGACAAAGTGAATGTCCCATGTCCATGTACCTTTTAATTTCACCCACAATGCTTTTGGTACCGAGTGTCCCACAGTCGGTTACACTCGACTGTAGCTTTTCTACTTGCTTGTGTCTGTTGCCGGGCGAAGGTTTTTCCCTTTGGCATCTGCTGCCACGTCAGCGGCTTTTGTTTTTGCATCGGAAATTGTCAGTCAGAATCGCTGACCCGTAATGCTGATCAGATATGAGTACCAGACACCACTCAAGCCCCCGAAACTGCCTTTCCATTTCTATCTATGAAAAACCTACCCCGGTTGCATTTCCTTCACTGCACCAGCTGCCGCTTAGCCGTATTTCCAACAGACACAAACGGATATATTCATGTTTATATAGGTCTGAAATAATTGTAAGCTGAGACAGTGGCTTCTGAAAAAAAAAATCTGATGGAAAATACTTGTTCTTGGTGCGATTTATAAATAATCAGAACTAATGAAATGTTGGGCTTATTTTCATTTGAGAGGATAATGATTGTGTTTGTATATTCGTTTATTTCCTAGCCTATTTCGTTTGGCAAAGCCAACTTGAGCGATTTTAATTTCCAATTCATTTTAACTTTATGTTTAATTGCCACTTTGAAACTGGTTTACTGCAAATTAACTTAATCCTTTGCAGTAATCTCCTAACTTTGGCCAACTTTATGAATTGTTAAGACCTTAGGCTTATTTTTAAAACTTTCGAGAGCCGCGTTTGCTTTTTAAAGCCCTGAGCTGCGCTCAAATTGGTTCCTGAGATTGCTGCGATTTTCGCTTTTCATCCATTTTTCGGATATCCAATGAGCTGCAGGCATAAAATTCATTTAGCGGCTCAACTTTCAAGGGGATTCAGTCTTTCTTTGATTGCGCGTGCGGTTGGGTGGCTGCCGCCAAGCCAAGTGTGAATGATTAAGGGGATTCCCCTTGTTCGCCCTGCCGGAAAAGCTGAAAATGTGGAGAAGCGCCAGGCAGGCAATAAAAACAATAAAGCACTCGCACGGCCAAGGCAAATATGCATAAAGGTGCAAGTCAATATAATATGTACACACTCATATATCAGTAGGGAAACGCCAAATAAAGGCAATGAAACGGAAAAGGAGAAATGTGCGAGATATATGCGCTGGAAAAAATATAGTTGCGCTTAAAGTAGCAAGTCCAGAATAGGGGTAATAATAGATAAATAAAAATTAACAAGACACCTTCAAACTTTGGATTTCCTAATTATATAAATTAATAAATAACTATTTTTTATATATTATTCAACATTAAATCTATAAAACTATGTCGAACTTTAGACATAATTTATTTTATTTTGTGCAAACACCTTAAAAAAATACGAAAATATCACATACTTTTAAAGAATTATTTCTCTCCTTGGGAAATACACTTTAATTTTATTTTTTAGGTTACAAAACATATAAAGGTTATATAAATTGTTGAAACAAAAATTCAAAAACACTCCCTATATAAATAGTCTGTTTTTTATAATTTTAAAATACGTCTTAAATGCTTAAATAAATATTTTGTTGTGACAGTGAATCAATGAACTCGTGCCCCATGCCACAATTGTTAATAATCGTTGCCACGCCCTTCGCATTCATATTCTGTGGGCTATGGCATCGAAATCACTTTGTTGGGATTACCGATTGGCCATGGCCAATGAACATGTCGTTTCTTATCGACACCGACAACGGCAACAGAAGCAAGGACACCTTGGCGGGAACGAGTGACATAATCCGCTTTGACACTTCCCCATGATACAGATCGCTATCCGAATGCCGGGACTTGGCACTCAGGTCTAGCGCTAATGATGCCCCAGATTTTACTGCTCTCAACTGCTTCGCAGCTTTTACACCTATTAGTACTAATTAAGGGGGTATATCTTAGCAACAGATTTAAATGCTTCAATGTTCGGAATAAGGAAAATGCTACACAGCATAACAGAATAATGGCTGCAGTAAATAAAGTGAAAATGTAATTCGAGTTAGAATTGTAAAGATCATTAATGTAAATTGCAGTTACTGGTATGTTTAAGTCTTTTTTCAGAATCAGCTCATTAATATTTTTAAGTTCTAAAGTCTAAAGCTGGATTCTAATGCATTAATCAAAGGATTATTTTAATCTCTCACTATTTGTAATAGAAACTCAATTTTTTTAGAGTAATTATATGCCAGTCAAGGCTTAACTGGCATAAGTTTCCTACCTTTCACTTTCCCTTTCTGTTTAAATGTTCTTTAAAAATTAATAGTTACAAAAATCTCTTCTAACCAAAATTGATCTCAGCTGCTTTCACCCTAATTGTCTTACAAAACACTAAAAATAAAAACAAAAGTGGAAGTTATTGACACGCCCAATGATTAGCAGAAACTTACAAAATTGTTTACTTTGCCTGATTCCGAACTTTGAATTGATGGTTTCAGTAATTTTAAAGATACTTATCAATGAGCAGCAAAGAGGTTAAAATATTTAGAGCAGAGGAACTATAAAGCTTTCGCCCCGGGTGCTATAAAACTTTGAATAAGTAGAGCCTATGAATACTTACAATGGATGGGGGCTGTCCATGAAGTTTTATAACACAATCGTCATAAATAAAAGTTGCCCAACTTAAGTGAGAAACTTCTCTTTTTATAATATATATTTTTTAAAGCTTTTAAACTTTATGCGGATGCCAATAAAAAGCCATAAACTGAAGTGTGTGGCATGTGATAAATGGCAAGGGATGGACTTTCGGAGCGCATATATACTTAATGTTCCGTCTGACCCGAAAATCTGCTCCTGGAATTTGTCCATAAACGCGGCGTCTCCTCAGACACTCAGCGATATTAATCAACTTGCCGCAGGATCTTGGCAGCTTGATGAGTCGCAAAAAAAAAGATGATTGAAATTATGAATTGGCCCGAAATTGGATGGATGAAATGAAGTAGAGTGAACAAAAGCGAACATATTTCAGAATAAGTTAAGCCTTACAACCAATTTATATTTATTTGCACATTTTTTCCATCCATCAAATGTGTCACAAAAGCGAAAAGGAACACCTGAGAAAAATTACAGCTAAATATAACAATTCGTTTTCTTGTGTCTAAATGTTCCCTTTAAATTAATTAACACAACGCCTTTTTCTGGGTAGCAGTTTTTTGTTATATTTACTGGTATTTCCACTTTCTTCGCCTCTCCCCACGCTTTTTGCTTCATTTTTATGACTTCTTGACGATGACACCAATTCGGTCGTTAGTTTCGGTTTTCGTTTTGCTTTGACATCTGATGCGTGACACAAGTTTGATCAATTTTTATTCTTTTGCTAGACAAGGCTCTTATAGATATATTTTTGTGGACAATTCAACCGCATTGACCCTGACAATGACGATTTTCAGGTACGGAAATCCAGTTCGAGCACAAATCTTAGCGAAGTTGTGTTTTGTATGCTCTTTTTATAATAAAAGTTAAACTAATAAAATCTTAATGACAAAAAATATTTTACTGCCTTTAAAATCTTGCCAAATGTTAAAACAATTTAAAGGAAGCAGCTCTCAATAATAATTTTATATCAAGGTGTTATGGACAAACTTATATTGAATATTTAAAGATTTAATAACGAGGAAATTGTAAATATAATTTTTTAAAGGATTATATTTTTAGTTTTAATAACTAGATCAAGTTGCACGAAAACTTAAGTTCCAGTTCCAAGCAATTCTCTTTGAATTTGCCCCTTAAATCTGAGCAAGAAGTCCTTTAAACAGCATCAACACTTTGTCCTTCCGCGTAAGTTGTGATTCACCTTTCCTGTTTTCCAAAGCAATTGCGATTTATGTGAATGGGGAGCGGGGAAAAGAGGGTGTGACACGAGGACATCCGTATCCGTGACAATGTCGGAGAATCGGAGCAGGAAAATGGGAATGGAGGCGGTAACAGAGTGTCACCGAACTTCACGGCTGCATATTAGCTGACGAACGAGGGAACTCAGGGAGTCACTCAGTCGGTCTGACTAGCTTCTAACTGGCAACACTGAGCAAAACAAATGGATAAAATAGCGATTTAGTATTTTTTGTTTTCTAATAAAAAGTCAACATGCTGAAGAAATGAATTCTTTCTCTGTTCCGCTTTCTACTGTCTTCGATAAATCATCTGTCGATCATCATCTTTAGATAATCATCTGTGTTTTATAAAGCGAAGTCCACTAGTAAGATTTTATTTTATTTTATATTATAGTCAGGGCCTATTTGTATTTGAGAAATAAGGATCGCTACTCCTCCGGCTAGAAGGACCAACAAGATTTGCAATGTATGTGTGTGAAAAGTGGAATGTAAAGCAAGGTAACAGAGAGGAACAGAGACATACTGTTACCAAGTGAGGTCTGTTCGTAAGACGCTAGACCCATGTAAGAGGGAGATGACTAGAGAGGCACAAGAAGGTGCAGAAAATAGGAAACCAGAGAGTCAAGTGATTCGGGCAAGCGCAGTAGAAACGAGCAGAGCTCGCTACTTATTTCGGAATTTAGCAAAGCGAAGAACTAAGTAAAATGGAGTAAATCGATCTAACTCCGACATATACAAAAACAGAATGTGTGAAGTTAAAGAAGTTAAAGTTTGGTTTTTTTTTAATGCTAAGATCTTAGCTCCCAGTTTGCGTTTTATTTTCTCGGTGTCTTGGTTACTCAGGGCGTCGCCACTCATTTGTTCTGCAAATGGAAATAGACGACAAAGCTCATTCATTCCATCCCATTCCCTACTCCTTGCGGCTTCCTGTGTAACATCCTTCCGTCACGAAATTACCCTCTACCAGGACAGGAGTGTACTCCTCAGCGAGGGGGATTGAAGAATAGCCGGCGAATTGATTAATAGACAAAAGTTCCAGTAATAAACGTAACAAACTCGGGGAAAAATATGAGTGAACGATAAAAACCATTTGGGATAACGCAGATTCACGATGGTGGCAACTAGATGGGACATGGGACATAATGATGATGGAATTGTAATATCCGCTCCCGAAAAGCGGAACGTAATTGCAAAATACGGCACTGGACGCACTCCACTTTCGCATTTTCTGGTCATTGTTTACGAACAGGACAGAAGCAAGGACCCTTTTTCCCCTTGCAAATCAGAATGCATACCGTGTGTGCACCGTGGTTTAATCCTGCGAAACAAAGCGATGGACATGAGGAGCTCCCAGGCATTGTGTTCACTTTATGGGAGGGCTTTGGAAGCTAATAAAGCGCAAAAGGCTCATAAAGAAGGGATGGTGTGAATGGTTAAGGATCGGGTAAAGAAGTTGAAGGCAAGTGCCCATTAAATGCCAATTTTTTCCACAAAAGCTGTGTTTTATTAGCAGAATTAATATTGTTAGGTGTTTAAGGAGTATAGCTTTTTCAATTTTGCCATGAGAACGATTGGAAAATGAATCGGAAAATAATAGAAAAATCTATAAGCCTTACATATTTCTCAAGTATATATGTAAATTAAGTAATTGTTATCATTTATTAATAGAGATAAGTTATTAGCTTTATAAAAATTAACTAAATAAATATTGTAAAAAGGTATTCAAACTTCGACTTTTCAAAGTTTAGCTTTCCTTCTTGTTTCTGCATACAGTCTATTTGAATTCAAAGAACTTGATTGCTTTTCGAGGATTTTTCTTGTTGTTGACCCACTGTTTTGCCTCCTTGGTTTCGCTGACATGTCACATATCTTGACAAGTTCTCCTTGCATTTCGAAGAAAGGGATAATATGGGCCCGGGGTGATGGTGAAGAGTGCGTGTCTTGAGTAGCAAATATATTGCATTTCTGCCGGGCAAGGACTGGAAAGTATGAATGGATTTACACGAGCTTTCAAGCGAAGTGCATAGAAAATAGAATACAGGGACATCCTGCGTAGCGAACGCAACATGCCTTATTGTTTTTGGAGTTTAAAATAAAACCAATTTAAGATTAATTTATTAATTGAGCTTAGTTTGCTTTGATTATATAAAACATTAGGTTTTAACAGTTATTTGTTGCGAAAAATGTAATCACAAAGTTTTGTTATAAACTTTATGGGTAATTTAAAAATATTCAAATATTTTTTTAATTAAATCTTTGGTTTTGTTTTTTTATTGCATTCCCACGGAATATTAATATAATATGGTCCTTTTTTAAAAGCCAAATTAAGTTTCGAACAGCTTTAAGATAGAGCCTTATGAAGGTGAGTGCCACAAGGCTATTATTATTATTATTATTTTAATTTAAGGCAATGGGTACCTGGTTTTTCTGATAGTCGAGCATACATACTTAGCTTAACCTTTCTCTCTTTTTTCCTGTGTAACGATAAAACATACCTGAAAGCCAACCAGACTCCACACCTCCTCCTCTGTGGAAAAGACGCAAGCGGTGCCAGCACTTCCATGATATTGATAGATGCGCACGGAGTGCGAAAGTGCCACTGGAATTGCGGTAGTGACAATCGTGATCCAGGCGCACATAATGGCCCTACAAAAAATAAAGGTAAAATTGAATATAAAATATAGATAAAATTTATTAAAAACATAAAATCAGCCTGATAAAAATATAAATAAATATTTATATGTGTAGATATTTAAGTTAAAATAAATGTGTTATGTATTTTATGATATATATTACTATTTTTATCATATTTTCAAAACAAGAAATTATAAATTTTAGCTTAGAAAATATATATTTCAAATTAATAGTTGCTAGAGTCAAATTTTCAATTTGGTAAACATTGTTTTTCTTTTAATAACACAGAAAACGGGCTAATAATTGTGTATAAACATTTAAAGAAAATAAAAGATAAGCTTCATAAAACCGTTTGTTCTTGTTGGTAAGTATTTTTTAAAGTCGATTGTATGCCTTGTGTTTCTTCAACCTTTTACAAATTTTTTCAACCACGTGGCAAGTTTTTTAATCAAGGAAGCTGCCGCCGTGAAAGTTAGAACTTGGACAAGGAAAAATTCACCGAAATTACTCAACAGTTTTTGTGGCTTTTAATTTCTGTAAAGTTATCCTTAGACCTTAAAAATGTGTCAAGAACTTTGTTGATAATTTTCTGGAGACTGAAATTTTTTCGCTTTCATTAAGGTTGATTTCTTTAAAAGACTTGGGATATGCGGGACTTAAAATTTGTTATTTCTGGACATACTAATGCTGCAAATATGGCTCGAAGGCAAAGGTCACAGGCTAATTACAAAGCCTGAACAAATTGATGCAATTACTCTAGATGATGGAACATGATGGGAAAGAGGCTGTGGCACTCATTCATTATATTTCGATCTTTATTTCTAGTTTTATAGTTAAAGGATTCAGTCGAGGGAAAGGCAAAATGTATGACTTCTTAAATATGTCTAATACTTTAATTTTTCAAGATGATAGATGTGTAAAAAACTATTTAAATAGTAAAATAAAAACAAAGTTAATGTTTTTCTATTGTTTATACTACTGAGTAATGCGCATTCTGTGCATTTCTTAAAGTAACTTTATTTTAATATGAAAATCTGCATTTTAGTTCCAATAAGCTCAAAGAATTTGAAATAAATTTTGTCACTCTGCGAACACATTTAAACAAAACTGAAAATATAAAATCGACAAAATAAAAGCTAAAATTATTAAGAAAACTGTTAAAAAATGTTGCTTTCAATAAATGCTGTTTCCTCTGTGTTTATTAAATTGATTGATTTTTGCCAAGTGCATAATAGAAGTCCAGTTAGATGAGGCACTTACAGTGTGGCATTCCGCTCGGTTCGCAGGGACATGCTCGTCACGGGATGGACGACGGCCAGGAAGCGATCAAAGGACATCAGCACCAGAGTGTATACACTGCAAGTTTGTGAGATTCCCATGTGGTTTAGAGCTGAATTAGGTGGGGAGAGAACAAGTAACCCACCTGCAGTGGCAGGTAACCACAATCATGTACTGGACGAACTTGCACCAAATATTGCCAAACGGCCACTCGGGCAGGACGTAGTCGGTGGCTGTGAACGGCACGCAGAAGATGACGAACAGAATGTCCGAGACGGCCAGGTTTATAATCAGCAGGTTGGTGGTTGAGCGCATCTGTTGGTTGGCCACAACCACTGCAAGTAAAGGAACATCGATTACCTTTTTAATGTTTAAAATATGAAAGAAATCTACAGTTTAACAAGTTAATTATATATTATATTAAATATTTATATTAATGCGAGCATGCAGCTCTCAGAAATTGTTAGTTAAAATGAAGCTTCGTCTTGTTAAGCATCTTGCTGCCATGACAATAGTTCAGTTTTTTTCTCTGTTCCGCTTTTACTTACTGCTCTGTATGACCCCCATCTTCCTCAGCACGCCCCTCCGATGCTTTTATTTGTCCTCTGGAGAACCTCCACCCTTGGCTTTGGCCCTCCAAGCTTTTCTTTTCCATCAATTACGCGGACAAAAGGCAGCAAACAACGGGGAATTCGCTACTAGCTACACTGGCGGTATGTCTGCACTGAGCGGAAAATATGCGGCAATTGGAACAAAATCTTGATTTAATTAGTGTAACAAAAAAATGTTCAACCATAATATTTGTTGTATAGAAAGTACTGTTCAGAGGGCTTCTGCTGAGCTTTTCTCTCTTTTTGTTTGAGCATATTTTGTGGGGATTGTTGGCCAGCTTAAACTATATAATTGCAATAACGATTTACTTAGTAATGAAAACGATTTAAAAGTCAAAGAAGAATTTGTAATTCCTCAATATTTGTTCACTGTGTAGAGGTGTTTGATGAACGGGCGCGGGTAAGAAGTCAAACACCCCCTGTTTCGGGTAAAATCAGTGACCTGGTATTGTTGCCGCTTTCTGCTTTTACTTTTTGACTCGCCGTCTTCGAGCTTCCCCTGACCCTCTCTGTCTCTTTGTGACTTTGTGTGTGGGCTGCACACTCAGTTTTTATTTCTTATTTTTCTTGTCCAAAAGGAGCCACTTGCAATTAGCCAGCAATTTATGTTGCTCCATACAAAGGCAGCGTGACAAAGGAACCCAAAGAAAAATGTATAGAAATGTATAGAAAAGAAGAAAGAAGTTGTCAAAAGCGGGGTCAACGGTGTTCAGCTGTAACAAAATGTTATTTTGGCCCAGCAGACGATGCGATGAGTTGATGCCAATGGATTGCTGTGGGCCACGAAGCCAAAGGAAGTTTAAACTCAAGGAGCCAACAATCATTTGAGGGGAGAATAGAGGTGAAATGAGGACAATTCAGGTGGCAAAGTAAAAGGAAATGGGAAATGCTGTGAGGCACACTGAAACTAAATGTTTTCGAAATTCAGAACAGAAAAGAATATCTGAGTCTCAGAAAAGAAAATCAAATGTGAACATCGTTCTATTAGAAACAAGGCAGTTGCCTAAATTAAAATTAAATAAATACCAGTTAATCTTTTCAGAATTTGTAATTTCTATAATATCCAATTAGTTCTTACTGAACGTAAATTAAATTGAAGATTTTGTGTTTCAGTCAGGAACCTTCCATAAATAATTCTAGATAATAAATCTTTATAATAATAATAATAATAACCCTTACTAATGTAAATGATTTTAAATTTGTTATGTGGATCTATCCGAATATTCTCTTTTTTCAGTGGAAAAACAGTTACAGCAAGGTCTGGCCGCAAATCAATTTCCTTTCTCCTTTTCAAATATATATTTAGCGCAGGATATTTCAAGGTAAATAAAAAGCGCAAGCCCCCCTGAAATAGGCAAAAAGAATAAAGAGCAATACAGTAATAAGCAGCAGCAGGAACAGCAATAGGAAGGGGAGTAGTAATGGGACTGCGAGTGCGAATCAATAATAATGGCAACAACAATAAAAATAAATAAAAAAGGCACAAGGAAAAATATATATATATATATTTATAGGATATAGCCAGAAAAGTGGTGTTGTACTATACATATTTGCCTCAGTTTAACCCTTGCCAAAATGTTATCTTCGAGCTTTTGATGTTTATGGCACCGGCTGGCTGGTTTTTGGCAACAGTTTGTTAAAATTTGCATCTTGCATTGGCTTGGGGTTTGCCCAACTCTCGTTTTGATTATAAAAATACAACGTAAATAGTCAGGAGTGCCAGATTTCGCTATGGTTTTAAAATCAGTTAAATAGGTTTTTAGAATGTAGTAATAATAAGTACACATACTTGTAGTCCCAAGTTCATCATAAAACTTGCTTAACTTAAAAGTTTCCATATTACATTTTAAAGCAATAATTATAAAAAGTGGGAAATTTACAATCGAGTGTGACCGACTGTGAGATTCCTGGTACCCAAAGCATTGTGGGTGACATTGAATAGCACATGATCATGGAATGTTGACAAATAAAGATAAATGTAGCTAAAAACATGTTGAGCAACACTCGGAAGAGACAAATGTTGCTAGAAACATGCTGAGCAACACCCAACAAAGACAAACGTTGCTAGGAACTTGATGGCAACACGCACGTGCGCTCTCTCTCTCTCTCTCTCTCTCTCTCTCTCTCTCTCTCTCTCTCTCTCTCTCTCTCTCTCTCTCATGAAGAAGAAGTATACATAGATACCTTATTGTTTAATAACTTCTATGTTTCTCATCCGATTTTACTCAAATTTTCAGAACACGTTCGCGATTGCCGACTTATTAAGTCTATTTATTTACTATAAGCCGAAAATCCCGCCTATAGGTAATATACCGTTTGTTATGATTTTCGGGGGCGGAAGTGAGCAAGGCCAAATTTAGAACAAACTTGATCTGCGTGCAACAAATTCCAATGTTGTCACCAAATTTGGTAACTCAAGCTTTTATAGTCTCTGAGATCTGTTGTTTCACACGGACGGACAGACGGACAAACGGACAAACGGACATAGCTAAATCGACTCGGCTGGTGATGCTGATCAAGAATATATATACTTTATGGTGTCGGATATGCCTCCTTCTGCCTGTTACATACAATCTCGATTGGCGCTAACTTATAAAACCCTTGTACCCTATGGGTACCTGGTATAATTCTAAAATATAATAGTTAAAAAAAAAAAAATACTTACTTACCTGGAGAACTTAATTTAAAAGAAAATAATGTGCACCAAAATGTTGTTGAGCAATAAACTACCCTTGGACTTAAAATTTAATTCAACTGTCCCATCATTAAAGTAAAGATAAAAAATAGGAATAAAACAAATATATTTAAAACCATCCTTAGTAAAGACAGACAAGAAAGGGGCTTACATTATCGAATTTTTTCCCGAAACGTTCATATTTTATAGGGTTGGTTTCTCTTTTTATGTATGTTAAATATGACCCGTTGCCAACTCTTGGCCTGGGTTTTATCAATTAAAAAAAAAACACTAGTCCCCTTGGTTAACCAACTTTCTGTGGGCGCTATGATGACACACAAGGAGAGCAGTTGGAAAAAAGGGTTCGAAAAAGGATACCGGATTTTTGTTGGGACATTAACTTTTTCCCCACCATTTAAGAAAAAAGTTTGCCTCTTTCTGCCTCTCGGCTAGATGGCATTTTACTAAATAATAAAGTGTTGCGTAATTTATGGGCCTGCAGAAGTTTTTCAAGCGCAAAAACGCTTGTTATTTAAGGCCAGCAAAAAAATAGGGGGCTTGGCTGTGGCACATAACAAATAAGCAAATAATCAGCCATGTATGTGTTGCGAGTGTGTGTTCTAGACAGGATTTCCTGTTTACTCGCATCGGGCGGGGCATAAATTCACTTTTATTGAACTTTAATGTCACTCTTATGCCTGCCCATTTACTGGCAACTCTGGCAACGTCAGCCAGCCTCCTTTACTTACATTCCCCTTGCCCCTGCCTCTGCCATATCCTGCCCCCTTATTTTAGCCTGAAATTGATGCACTTCAAGTGCGAGTGCTTGGGCCGACACGGCGTATACGCAGTTTGAGCCTGATTTAGTAGCAGAGTCTAGAAAGTTTATTTTATAACACACTGCCTGTTTTCAATGTCTTAGAAAAGGTTGTATAAGGACATTGTTTATGTAAGTATAAAGATCTAGTATTTCAAAGATGATGTCTTAGCAAATGAACATAAATAATTTAATGAGCCTTCTCTCTGCACTTTTGATGGAGAAATTTACGAGTTTTGAGCACATTGAAATCGTGGTATTTAGACACGACTCATTACTGATAAGCCAGAGGCATAATTTTAATTGCATTGAATCTTATTCACAATTAAAGTGAACAGTATCAAATGATCAGTATCTAAGTGCTACTTAGATATTCGGGGGCCTTTGTTTTATGATCCAATTAAAGTCGGCTGAGGGTGGGTTAAGGCCTGGGCCATTAAGTGCATAAATGATTGCCATGCAGGAATATTTTGGCCATGCAGTTACCAAGGAGATCCCGTACAGTTGCTGCCTCTTAACTATGGCAATTAATTTTAATTTTAATGCACAGCAAAAACAGAGAGGGAGAGAGAGAGACATCCTGTTTGGGCACATGAATATCCGGTTACAAGGACCGGACCCGGACCCGACCGGACTGGACAAGACCTTTGTCCATTGTCCTTTTCTTGACAATCTCCATTCTCACAGCTCTTATTATATCTGGTTTGTTTTCCCTTCCTTTATTTGCATCATTTGCTAGCCTATATAAATGCGTTGTTAATGGTTAAAACAAAGTGGCAAACAAAAATCAGGGAAAACACTTGGAAAATCTAAAGGAACACAAAACAGTTTCCAGAGACTCTTTAGCCACAACTTAGTTCAAATTCTAAATATAATATATGACACCTAAAAATATATCAACATTAATTAATATGATTTTTATGAAAGTGGTTTAATTATTAATATAATTTTCAAAAGAAGTATGTACTACAGTGATTGATATTTCAAACATTAATATAAATAATTAATTTTAAATAAATCAACCTTCAAGTCGTAATTAACATGTCGGCCAGAGTCAGAGTCCAATTTAAACAGTTTTCAATTTAAAGCAGCTGCAACTCTAAAAACATCCTGTGCTTAGACCTAAGTACCTTTGCCTTTGAAGAAGACTTTTGCCCACAATGAATTTTTACCCTTTCACAATGTTAACAATGGCGGCGGCATCGAAGTCAACATTAGCATCGGGACATCATTATCATTGACAAACAAATGTGAATCAAACAATCAAAGAGAAAGTCAGAAATCACACCGAAATAAACAATAATAGACCAATGAGGCAACTATTTTTTCCTTTTGCATTTGAGATCCGATTTAATGTAGAAAAGGCATTGCCCGTTTTTCAATTCGAAAGAATCTTGTGAAAGTGAAAGCCGGAGCACGCCTATAAGACATTTCATTCTCGGGGTAGACAAGAAAACCCTTTTTCGAAATCTGTGCCACTCTTTTCATTCTTTTCTGTTTTTACCTATCATTTTATTATCTAGTCTTGAGCGTTCGCTGCATTGTTGGATTATTGATGGAACTTGCATCAGGCAGCGGATGAACAAAACAACAAAAACCATGGCCACTTACCCACAGGGGCCAAAAAGCGCAAGGACGAAGGGAACCGAGAATCGGGGGGATATGTGTAAGGTTGTTGAGGACACCTGTGAAGGCGAGGGGCTGTGCCATATGGCAACATGGCCCTCATGGACGCATATGTGTTGACAAGAGCGCGCCACAAGTGTGTGCGGACGATGAAGAAGTCATCCTTGGGCTGAAAGGGGGAGGACAGGTTTTATTTTCTGCCACTTTTGTATTCGTCTCCGCTTTCTTTCGTTTTTTTTTTTCAAAAAAATAGAAGAAGAATAAAATAAAAAGTGGAATTGAAGAAAGTTCCCAGGAATGGAAACTTTTAGCAGATTTAAAAGCTTTAGATCTGATCATAAATAATGATAAATAAGCTTTCTTTAATTAAAATATTTTTTTTGCAAATGTTAAAACTTTGAGTTATTGGAAGCACTTTCTGTTATTTTGGTATTATTTAACATAGACACCGTTTATTAATATTTAGCTCGTTAAACGTCGTTTTAACGTTTTAAATTAAATATTTAAAATATAATAATTGTTATCGTAGTTTTTATATAGATTATTCTTAATTTCTTTGGTTTATTTCCTTGGTTTTTAACTTTTCAATGTGCTTTATGTTCCAAAATTGTAGTGTGACCGTCGTCTTTGTTTTACTTAATCCTAATTTTCTTTATGTCTTAATTTATCTCAAATTGACACTGCGGAAATGGAACATAAATGCGGAAATTCATATTTACATAATGCTACTTTTGCCAAAATGCTAAAAAGGCTACACTTTGCCATAGTTAGTACTCAGTTAATGCTTACATAATTAAATACTGATTTAATGTCTAAGGCTTTCTCATTTAGTTAGCTGATTACGTACTCCGGAACGTAACGGCTTAATGAGTATCATGGGGCTGAAACTCAACGGATGTCTGGCATTTTTTGTACCTGTTTGGCTGCCTTTGTTCTGCTGGCGAAACGGGATGAGGGGCCTCCGCTACACATGTACTCTGGTAAGTATTCTGTCTTTCCACGAGTGTCCCCCGATTCTACACATATACAGTGGCGTTAAAAAAAATAGAAACATGTGGAATAATCAAGAAAACTGCTTTATGGACGCCTTCTATGCAACATGAGAAGTTTGAATAAAAGTATTTTTTTTTAATTATTACAAAAAAAATTGAAAAGGTGTATAAAGGACTGCAACTAATTTTATTGCCCAGTTTATTATATATATAAAAGAAAATAATGAATTAGTATTTAATAAATTAATTTTATTACTCCTTCAAATCCTTCAAAACTATGCTACAAAGTGTTATATTGTATAATATTTCAAATAGACACTGAATTTGGCAATTTGAGCATTTTATTGCATAATTTTGGACACCCTTTGACGTGATATCGAAGTACTAATAATCTCTGTGGTATTAATTTATATTTATTAGCCAAAATTTTTACTAATTTCTCAGGTCTCTTAAGCTTAATCTTGAGTTGTTTTTATTGCTTGTTTACTTAACTGGATTAAATGATTAGAAAAATAGAACTTTGTTCTATCACGTACTAGTAGCTTGAACCGAATCGTAAGCGTACATACACATGTACATACATATGTACATAGTATTCCCCTACATAAGGACTTGTGTCAGGCTCCGACAGACATTGCATTGAAAAGTAAAACAATAAAATTGTACATGGCCCATAAAAAAGCATAAATATGACGAGTGTGCCGAGAGAGAGAGCGAGTGAGATGGGGCTGGAGAATGTCCTCTTCACACACGCACAATTGCCTGTGTGTGCTCGAGTGTGTGTGTGTGGGCGAGTGTGGCCCACTTGGGCATTGTTGTCTGTTTGCTGTGTTCGTATTGCCTGCTTTTAGGCGCTGTACCCAATGCCGGTTATAAATTTTATCACTATCAACGCAGGATAATAAATTTGACTGCTTTGTGGACTTGTGGGTAAATTTGCCCAACAAACACGGCCACATCCGTAATCAAACTTACAACCAAAAACGAAATTTCTGGCCATATGCTGCTTAAATGCTTCTTCACTGCATATTTTTCTGAATACGTTTTTAAGGGGTTTTCTCTTCACAAAATACTTGTATGTGTTTTCTCAAATTGCAACTACGTGCAGACTGCAACATTCTTCAAGTGACAGGTTAAAAGAAGAAACCATCCACTTAAAGAAATTATACAAACTTGGCCTACCCTTTTGATACGGAAAGCCTAGTTTAAAAAAATGTAAATTTCAAGAGTTTCAAGTCATTAAGGACAAATTTTCAGCTTATGTTGTTGCCTTGTGACCCTTTTTCAAGGATATAAAATAATATCGGCCAAGTCTCAAGCACAGAATGAGAAAATTACAGTTGAGTTTTACTTTGAGCGAAAAAAATAAAAATCATTAATAATTATTATTTATGATTTTTATTTTTTTTTTTTATCAAAAATAAAAATTATGGTCTAAGATTAAAGAAATCACTTAAAAATAATGATTATCGATAATTAAAAAAGTAAAAATCCAAAATCTTAAAATCTTTGCGGAAAGGAATAGCTTGGTCAAAATGAATAATTTCGGTCTAGTTGATATTTTTCAAAGTCTATTTCAAGTGTCTGATAACAATTTCATGATAACATTTCCAATTGAAATTCTAAGGAAGGAATATTGCAAAATAAAAAAAATAATAATAAATGTGAAATGCATTTTCCAGGGAAAAGCCATAATAACAACAGGAGAATTGCAAACAAATAATGGTTCCTAACCTTGGCGTGGCCTTGGAAACACCGTTGCATCCGCAAATGTTCAGAGGTTCAAAGCCAGGTGGATAATGCTTTTCCACCCATCAGACCGCCTGTTCCCAATCCTTCCTTTTTTCCGACATATATCCAACTAACTAGGGCCCCGAAAATCGTATTACGCTTTCATTTAAGTAGATTTTGTGGTTCCATCTGCCCAAACGCTGAATGAATAGGATTGGGAAACAAGGAAATGCAGTGCCTGTCGAATGCGAAACATGTTTTGGGTTTGGAAACAAATCAAATTTGCCAGCCCTGCAAGGACACAACACGAAAACGGGGAAAAGGCAAGACTGAGCTTGGGTTGTCTGAACTGAAAATTACCCCGCAGTTCTGTGATTATACCCGGTACACATAGGGTACAAGGGTATTATAAGTTAGTGCCAACCGAGAATGTATGTAACAGGCAGAAGGAGAAACCTCCGACCCTATAAGGTATATATATTTTTGATCAGCGTCACTAGCCGAGTCGATCTAGCCATGTCCGTCTGTCCGTCTGTCTGTCCGTCCGTCTGTCCGTCCGTCCGTCCGTGTGAAACAACAGATCTCAGAGACTATAAGCGCTAGAGTTACCAAATTTGGTGACAACATTGGAATCTGTTGCACGCAGATCAAGTTTGTTTTAAAATTTGGCCACGCCCACTACCGCCCCCGAAAATCATAAAAAACGGTATAAACTCTATAAGCGTAATTTTCGGCTTAAAGTAATTAGATAGACTTAATAATTAGGTAATCGCGGACGTGTTTTGAAAATTTGAGTAAAATCGGATGATAAACATAGAAGTTATTAAACAATAAAGTTTATGTGTAAACTTTTTGAGAGTGAGAGAGAGGGAGAAAGAGCGCGCACGTGCGTGTTGCTCAACATGTTCCTAGCAACATTTGTCTCTTTAGAGTGTTGCTCAACATGTTTCTAGCAATATTTGTCTTCATTTGTCAACATTTTCTTTTTTCCATGCTCATGTGCTGTTTAATTTCACCCACAATGCCTTGAGTACCGGGTATCTCACAGTCGGTCACACTCGACTGTAGCTTTCCCACTTGTTTCAGTTTCCATCGATAGATTTAATTTTAAATTAATTTAGGAACATCAACAAATGAAATGAACTCTTTTTTTGTCATTGTTTTAACCAAAGATCTCAATTCCTTTTTTTACTTAAAAAGCTTCCTTATAGATTATATAATACATATTGTTTTGTTACTCTGAAGTCACCCTTTGCCTTTCCCTGGGACATATGCTGGGAACTAGTAAGATATGAACAAAAGGATTACGCCTTGGATACTAAGTCACGCTTCCGGTTGTCTGACCAGTTACAATTTTAGAACAGAATTTTCCAGGATAGGATACCCACCTCACTTTTCGACCATTTTCCAAGAATTTCCTGAGCTGCATGACAAAGGCTAATGCAAATTGAATTGACAATAACCATCGACCACCCGTCCGACCCAAAAGTATTCTGAAAACATAAATAATAATTAAGCATTTGGATTCCGGATCTGCGAATTTGTTACCCTTCTGCTCGCTTTTGTTTTTGCGGTAGATTTACACAATTTGCTGTTGACAG
The DNA here is from genome assembly GCA_008042615.1 of Drosophila auraria. Taxonomy (NCBI): domain Eukaryota; kingdom Metazoa; phylum Arthropoda; class Insecta; order Diptera; family Drosophilidae; genus Drosophila; species Drosophila auraria. The sequence continues at coordinate 98,452 of VNJW01011375.1, forward strand.
TTTGTGAAAATGTATGCATACATTTGCCAAAAATAACGTGTTGTTTATTTGAGTTCTGGCGAATTGCCTGTCGGATTATTTACACGGGAAAAACAAAATTTTTTCGAGGTCATTTAATCAATTTCTAAATAAAATTAAATTCCATTTTATTTGTTTAACTGGATTTTTGTATAAAATAAACAAAAGACAAATACACTTTCCTCTCGGAATAAAATCGACTTATTCTTTGATCAAATTTGGCATTTATTAAAACAATTCTCTATATGAAGTTTCCATATAAGACTTCTCTATAAGGCTTTCGGCTTTTTATTGATTTTTTTTTTAAGTTTTTATCCAGACTACATATGTCGGTAGCTTAAGGAAGGGTGTCCGATGGCAATTTGTTACGTATAACTATGATTAAATTTCAAAAGGGATCCCTTGCCTCCATATATCAATGTGTCGGGTGTGTTTGTGGTTGGAAATGTACCCACCTGCCCAAGAAAGGACACACAAAGTGCACAGCATCCATGTGATAAAAAATTACTTAAATATGATTGAACGAAAATGATACTAATGCCACCATGATGATAATGATGGTTCTCTTGACATTTTGACAAAGAATTATTGCATAAATCTTGGAAGATAAAAGAAAATGGTAAATTAAGTTATACTCAATACTTTTTCTAAATTTATTGTGTCGCAATATAGGATTTAAAAGCTTGATTAATTAGGTCTTTTAAGTCTTTAGTTTTTAAGTATTTAAGTTTTTAATAATCGTTGCTATTAATTTAAGGTGCCTGAAGAGTTTGAAATACTAATTAGGCTTTGTGCAAACTTTTAAAGACTTTTAGATATTTGCAATACTCCATCGCATATTCAAGGTAGGGTATTCCTGAAGGGTGAAGCCTTCTCACGTTTGCCGTGCAAACTAGGAAATTTTCCTAAGACCGCCACTAGCATCACTGTAGCTCCTCTAATTTTTGCGATCATAATTTGCCATAGAATCCACACGTTCATTTGCAAATCATTTATCAAAATCCCGCCAACGCAGCTGACAAAGTGCTTTTCCCACACAGTAGCATCCGAAGGAAAATTGAGAGGGATGCTCGGAAAAAGCGTGGGTGTGGGTGGTCTGTGCAGACAGGCAATAGGATGCAACTTACGACTTTAATAAAAGTTTTCCCTTGGCCTGACAGCAGAGAGAACACTAGAGATAGAGATAGAGACAAAACCGGTGAAACCGACATGGAAAACACTTTTCACAACGCCTGAACAAGTCTTGCCACCTCATTTGTTTCTTGGATAACTTTCAAGAAGTTTGGTTATTTGTCAACGTCAGAGATTCAATGCACACAGTAAAGGAAACAAAAATTTAATATTTATCATACTCATAAAATTTAAATACTCATTCTTAATGCACCACACTAACAATAAATATTAAATAAATAATCAAATACAAGTATACAAATGTATAATAAATGTCTTAGCTAGTATAATAAAAATATCAAAAATTTGTATTGAAATAAATAATGCTTACCCGACCTAAAAGAACGAAAAGCCTTAGCTTACAAATCAGTTCTATAATTTATAAAATTTAATTAAAATGTTTAAGATTAAAAATAAAACTTAAACTAAATCAATCGAGCTCATCTTACACTGTCAAATTATATGAATCAAATGAACAAACTAATTTGTAATTCCTTGCAGGGTATTCAAATGTTAACGAGAAGATGGCAACGCTGTAACTTGATCAGAGTCACCAGACGAATCGATCTAGCTATGTCCATCTGTCTGTCTGCGTAGAAGCGACTTGTCCCTCAGTTTTTGAGCTAATATTTTCAGAAAAGTCTTATATCTATTGCATTTATCATACCCTTATTTATTATCTTTGCTAATTTCGTATCTAGCTTTAATTTAATGGAAAGACTTGAACTACTTGAAATAGGTATGTGTGAAAACTATATTAGTTTAGTTTTACCGCTACCTTTTACGTTGTTATTTTTAGCCTTTCTCAAAGAGGTTAGAGCTTGCTCTTTCCTTTTTTCTTTTGTTTATTTTCTTTTTGTGGCAAGGCGAAAGGCAACCAAAGTGGGTGTGGCCAGCACTTGCACACACACACAGGTGAGGTGAGGAGAGATTTTCTCAGAGAATTTCACACCAAGGTTGCAGGAAGAAAGAACAACAAGAAAAAATGTTTAAGAAGCAAGAAAGATTGCATGCAAAATAGGTTTGCCTGTTGAGATTCAGTCAGCACTGCGGATGATAGAGCACTCACAGGCACACGTAAAAGCTTTCACACATTCATTTAAGTGTTTCGAGGCAAAAGTACTCATTGGTCTTGGGTCTTGGCCCATCGCACGATTTTTATTGCGTACTTTTTGGATTGTTTTTTTATACAGTTTTCATGAGCATTTTCAAAGTATTTTTACTTGTTAATTATAAAAGTGGTAAAGATTTTAGATCCTGTGAGTATTTTTGTAAAATGTGTTGCCAAGTATTTATATATACAATTGATTTTCAATTTCTAAAGTTTTGTTAAGATTCACCTAAATTCATAAAAAATAATACAGTTTATTTATAATAGTAGTAGTTTTTGCTATTTTTTTACCCTATTAAATTTGTGCAATGCTTGGAGAAGTGCAATCTTAACGATCCCATCGAGCCAGACAAGGCGACCTCACCCACTCATACTCATTCGCACACCTCTGACTACTGGCAACCTAATGGGACATAAAAAATCAATTAGCTTCCGCTTGAGTTCTCAGCTCCTGCAGTCGTTCATTCGCTATATTCTTATGCCCGTCGAGGACCCCACTCTCCCCATTTCTCTCGTTCGGTTTCATTTGCAATTATTACGCGTAATTTGTTAAAGGTCGCTAATGAAAGCATTCTTGGCAGGATGCGAGTACAACTTCTTCTTGGGATATTTTATAGAAGAATTAAGAATAGCAATGCCACAAGAGTATATGTAAGAAGTAGATAGATTTCGATTAAACTCGATATAAATTAAGATACGTCAGCTCAGTTTAAAGTCAATAAATATATTCGCATTAGTTCGTTCGATTTTGTCCAATATCTTACACCAATTCACCTTTAGATTGTCGCAAAGTGCACTTACCCAGTATGACCAGTCCGTTGCCAAGGAGTCCGGCGAAGCCAATAATGCCAAAGAACACCGGAACTATCGTGGAGACAATGCGCTCGAGGGCCACACTCTCCGCATCGTATTCCATCGAATCATTGGCATTGTGGTCCGTGTGCTCCGAATTTTCCGAGGTGAAGGCAAGGTTGTTGCTGCTAATGTTGCCGCTGCTGCTGTTGCTGCCAGCCTCGTAGTTGTTGCTGGTGGCCCCCAATGAGGCCTTCGGCCAGCCACTAATTAGGATGCCCAAAAAGGGCAGCATCGATATAGCCTGGCGGCAGGCCATCTTCGCACAAAATCCTCTATATCTGATATCTCTGCCAAGCTTTGATGGCAAGGGTTCTTTTAATTGGCTCGCCTCGCTTTCAGTTGGATCTATTGTCTGGTTTTTGGCACGCCCCCTGGCACGCCCGTCGCTTGATTTGCATTTCCGTGAGTTATTTTCCCCTGAAAGAGACAAATTGAAGTGGTAATAAATAATTTAGATATGAACTGGCAGATACAGATGGCAATACAGTTACGTGGCCAAAGAGACAACAATAGACCGCATCTGTGTACAGATGTGTACAGTCAAGGCCGTTGTCGTGTGGGCGATATTGCGATATGTTTTGTTTTTTGTTCTCCCAACTAAACGGAAGTGAAAGGTGGCATACAGTGGTCCTTAACAGAACATGTTCCCAAAAATGATACGCCACATATCGCAGATTTCGCATTATTCGAGATGACTTTAATATTTGGTCACGGTCGCCATGCATTTATTTCGAAAATTATTTAAGAAGCTTGTATATTAATATAATTTTAATAAAAATAGTAAATATAGAAAATGTTTATACCAAAAACAGCTTCCCATCTAGTAAACAATACAGCATTGACATACAAAAGGTAATGATCTTAAATTTAAATTACGCAAAAAGTGGCAAGAAGCGCACATTGAGACAAGATGTTCTGAATTTGCAATTTATGACTCTACCACATGGATTTAGACACTCGCTCAACAAAGTTGAGCATTTTCTAAAACTCTATTCAATGTTGATCTTTCTTTCCGAAACCCTTACGTAAACATCATTTGCTAAACTTACAAATTGTTAAAAATAGACGCACATATCAAGCAACAAATTTGTATTTACACACAGTGCGTACCTTAACAATTAATATTCATTTGAAATTCTAGTGTTTTACGTTCTATTGTTGCAGATTTATTGATTATGCAGGTTAATTTATTTCCATTACATGAAACAGCGGGACAAAATCTAGGAAATGCTGATAAAGCAGTGGAGGCAGTGGACCTTGGCAAACATTCATCACATTTGCATACTTTAATAAATAACTCCGAACGCCGAAATCAAGGACAGAATGATGGAATATTGCGTATACGTCACGTGCTCAGCACCAATTAGCCTCTGAAGGATGACACTTGCACACATATACGCATTAGTAAGCTTGCTTGTGTATTGCTTGTTTATGGCTTAGTTTTTGTTTAGTTTTTTTTGCTTGACCAATGCCAGTAACTACTTTTACACCAAGAAAAACAAATATTAAGGAGTGAAACCAATATAAAACAAGAAAGCAACTTGACTTTGGAAACCTGGAGTTCTGTTATACTTTCAGGTGCAATTTAGGACAACTTTTCCTTTGACAGCTAATTTATTTTAATAAAAGCAATAATTAATAAAGCTATTACCTCAATCTGTGGTCGAAACTAAATAGTTTTATAATATAAATAGCATTGTGTGTAAGTTATCCAAATATTCAAGTACATTTTGATACATTTTCTAAATTGAGTATCTTACGAAATGGATATTGTGACACTTTTTTATCTTTACTTTTAATACTTTTGCAGGGGTAATTTTATATAATGCTTAAAGCTTGGTAGCACGATTAGAATTTCGTTAATAGTGAGAAGTGGCAATCCTTTTTTCTTCGTGCAGTTGCTGGGAAGCTAAAACCACAGCATCCAGACATACTAATCGAGGAGACATATGTGCTGTCATGTCGTGCTGAAATGGCAAGCATCCAGCGCTGACAGTTGGCTTAAGCTGTCAATTAACATATTATTAAGCGAGTAGCGAAAAACTGCGCAGTAGAAGGCAAAAAAGTAGCAGAATAGGGAGGATTGACAAACGAAGACGATTGAGCGGGACGCCGCATAATTGAGTGCCTCGTATTCAACTATAGCTTAGTTAATCCGATAACTACAGCAAAATCAAGTGAGTCTATGGAAATACCTTAAGGCTAAATCACTTAAAAAGAAGACTCGAAAATGCAGTAGACATATTAGTTTGGGTCTTTTCACCTTGGGAAACTTTTCAGGTCCCACTAAATGGGAATAAACTTGATTCAGAAACACCTTTAATTACTCCGCAAACTTAGTTTCAAAAATAAAAGTATACATCAATATTTGCTTGTGAAAACATTCAAGTTTTCCAGCTTTACTTCGAGGGTATACAAATAAATGTATGATATAATGAGTAAGTCCATTTCTGGGAATCCAGAAAAGACGATTCATTGGCGTAATAAGTGCCAGACAAAAAAAAATAAATATTTCAGATGAAAGAAGACACAATTGGCGTCTACAGACCAAAGTTGGAGGCGTGATTCCGACTTTATATATTATACATATATGTCCATGTACATATACCCATCAGACGGATATAAATTATGCAGATGATATCGGGCACTTGATTCACTTTCTGTGATTCTTGTCGCAAATGGACAGTGACAGGCTGAACTATTAGCTCGGGCCCTTTTAATTAAATCAAGCAATAATTATGAACCGTTTGTCTCTTCTTATCGTCGATCCGGCTTATTATTCATTTTCTGCATTGGGAAATTATGGACTGGTAAACTGGATTTAATGGTTTGAGTCATCTAAATCAAATCGCGCCAACAAATTTATGGCCCTGTACCATCATGGCGTATGAGTAATATGCCGAGGTTTTGCGGTGTATGCTTTGTTTTGTTTTGTTTTTTTGGGTAACATCAAATAAACCAAATTTTTACGAATATCACGTCTGTAAACTTGTAGTCTTATTTTAAATATAAATTTCATATCCATAATAACCATTCGTAGCTGCTTTTTATATCGTTAATATTGGACATATTTAATAACTGATTTTCCTATTTACATTTCGGCTGTTAAAATTACAAATTAAAGTTGCAGAACTGCTGCATGACAACCAATCGATGAAGTCATTAAAAATAATATATGTATAAATTTTTTGGCCAACAAGTTTCACGATTCGCTTTAGTAATGTTATAAAAATAGTTAATAGTTAATAGGTTTTCTGTGTAAAAACCATCATTCTATATATAAAATTGAGTATACCACTGGGGAGCAATGATTAAAATTAGAATATTATTCTATATTCACCACTGTTTTTACGTTGAGTGTCTTTACCATACTGTATTTAATATTTTAAATACGGATATCAACCTCAAGTCAAGCCTCCGTCAAGTTCATTCTTAAAGCCAAGAGACGGAGGATGAAAAACCAAAGTTCAAGTCAAAACCAGCGAAACCAACAGCCAACGACCGACGAGCGGTTGGAATTTGTTGCCATAGCCAAGGCGGATCAAATATTTTAATTAATTCTTTCTGGCCTGGGCCCTGGGACGGGAAGCGCGGTGGGCCAAAGTTTTGGTTTTCCAAGTAGTGTGGTAGGGAGGAGGCTATGTAGTGGCCCTTAAAATCAATTAGTTTCATAAATCCGCGTTGACACATATTTGATTAAAAAGTTATGCCCCTCCAAATGAAACCCCAAGCGGATGTCAGAAGAAGAAAGCCTGACAAAAATATATATTTTAAAGAAAAATTGTTTTTAATCACAGTAAGTTAAAATTTTCCGATTTGGTTTTCATTAAATCGAAAAGGAAACGTTTGCTGATGAAACTTTCAGAGTAGAGTAGAGTTTTCTTGATATTCTGAGTCTTGACAACGTTGTTAAATTTTAAAGAAGAAGTATCCCGCATCTCGAGGAATCTTGAATTCCCCGAAATCCCAATCTTGTCGGATTTGCAGCGACTTTGCTGATAGATATAGAGCAGAGGTGCCCAAGCCCCCGCCACATGTGGTTGGTAAAAATTCTGCCGGTTCTCTGCTGCTACACAGACAGTGTAAACGTGAAGTGAGCAGCAGCAGCAGAGAAGAGAGAGAATGAGAGATCGAGTGTGCGGTTGTCAGAGCAGTGCAAAGCAGTTAAATTTTAATGCTTTGCACTGCTCTGACAACCGCAACGTCTCGCGCGAAGCCAACTTCGTTTTTCTCTTACGCACACAAATGCAAGTCACATGTCATTGTATTTGTGTGGGCAGCACTGATATAGAGAATATCGAAGGAGTACACGGCGTTGGGGTCGAAATACGTATAAATTTCATATGAAAACACCTGTCTTCTGCAGCTAAAACATTCTAGGTATCGTAAATGTAATTTTGCTGTTCAACATATGTATGTAGTTTTGTAAAACATTTGCTAATATTATTTTCGACCCCTATTATAGTTTGTAATAATGAAGATTTAAACGTTTAAAGCTTAAACGTTCTGCAGCTTACAGCAACAACAACATCTCTAACAGTCATCAGACCTGCGGACATCGTTGGACTTCGCGTAAGTACGGCATAGCCAGGTGAAACCATATATGTACCTTGGATACGCATTACTGGGAGCTATACATATACATATATGTATAAAGGTATATACTTATAAATACATATATATGTATATAGGTATTTTGTTAAAGGCTCAAAGTTTGAAGCATTACCAGTCATTTTTACCAGGGTCTTTTAGGCGGATTGGTTTATTAAAGTTTGGCGAACTTTAAGTGTGCTAACGACCTTTCCGTATTTTTTTTTTATTTACCCGTTGAAAAGGCAAAAGTTCTAGGTTGTATTTGTATTTGCTATAGAGTTTGTTGTGGTAAGCATTTTACACAAGTAATTTGCTAATTGGTTAAACGCAGCCAAAAGGCCACTCATACTCGATTCATAATGGCGGCCATATCCGCCTTATCCACCATGGGCGATTGCGCCTATTAAAGTGCACAAATTTGCAAAGCACTTTGCCTAATTGTTATGATAAAGAGTCCTTGTAGTCCCTAAGCAAGCGCCCAGCTCGCATTTTCACGCTTTTCATGGAAACTTGACACTCGCGTCATAAAACCATAGAAATAACAGCAAATGGGACTCAATTTGATGGCTTGATGAAAAAGCCTCTCGTAAGTAATGTCCAGCTCTCTCCGGCTTAGGAAATTATTAAAGGGGGATTTAGGGATATAAACAAATAAGTAAATTTGTAATATACTTTAATAAAATCGAAAATGTATATTTTAATTTCGCCTTCTAACATCTAATTAGCTAAAAAAGGGAATTTTCGGAATTTTTGGGTCAATCGAAAATTTGTAAAGTAGGTATTATAATATTAAACATGAAGTACAAATCAACAAAAAAGTTTAAAAGAAATTGTTTTGAAAAAAAATATCAGAAAAATCCATCCGATTTACTGACGAACTTTCAGCTCTATCGGTTAAGATTTGTTCGAGTAAGGTGTATATGTGCCAGCTGAAAATAAATGGTTTTGAAATAAACGCGTTTAAAGTTAAGGCGCGGTAGCCTCAGAATGAAACATTTTGTTGCTTAAACACTTCTGCCAGATTTTATTTTGGCATTATTTTAGCTCAAAATAAGGTTGTATTTTCAAAAAAATGTACTTTTATGTCCCCCCTTAACTCGAAATTGTAAATTAAATAATATAAGAACGTAAGAAAGTTACAGTCGAGTGTGCTTGATGGCAATTAAGATAATAAAAACGGGGAGAGTGGAAGCAGCTGCGAAGAAAAACTCGCGCGGCAGAAATCAAAGTTTCTATTAGAAAAGCCCTTCCAGTTCCAGGGTAGTCGTGCGTGCATGGAAGGCTGAGTATATATGATTTTTGCCTTTAGATTTGCCCTATTCCTTTTCTTTATTACCCCCAGTTACTCGCAGACCACAAGGACACATTGTATTCCTGCAAAGTATGTAGGTACTTAGAGGACTAATAGATTTCCCTGCATTTTTACTTATATGAACACCGTGATTTCCGGAATTATTATTGCTTAAGTTATTTTATTTATTCTTGTTATTAATGATTGAGAAAGTGTTATGGGTGAAGTCGATGCATAGGAATATTTTTAAATGTTAATTTTAAAGTAAGCTGAGCCAACGCCTTCAACCGTTTATTTCAAGAACACATAGTTTTTTGTGTTTTCGGTTTTTTAAGCTCCCTCACATCTTTTCTGCACTTATCGCCCCGAAGTTGCTCAGTTAGGCGGCTTTTTGCACTTCGGTTAATCGATAGACTTTTATTCAGACAAGGAAGCCTTGAACATTTTTAACATATTAAGATAGCACCATTCTGAATACACCAAAGTTTGTTTCATTAAAAAGAAAGTAGGAAACGTCGAACGATCGAAAGAAATTTTTATTTTGCGTTAAATTGTTTTGTCAAAGTTTAATTATTACAGCTTTTTACCTTTCTAAGGAGGTTTTTGACATTTTATCTATTTCGATTGCCTATATTTTATTGATGTCATTGAATATTTATAATGATAGTATTTATCAATGATAAAACTAGTTTACAGCAAAAAAATAAAGGCTGGAAACCCCTTTTTTCGCATAAGTCGCTGAACTCATAAAAAATAAATTTCAAAGAATAGATGATTTGTTTGAAGTAATTAAAACTGCCAACATTAGTGGCTCGCAATTTTGGAGAGTTATTATGGTTGAAAATGTCTTCAATCTTGCCAAATAATTTGATTTCTTCATGTTTAAAATAAAATCTAATTTTAAATCATGATTTATAAGCTATTTATGTTGTAACTATTATTTTAAAAGTGTCATATTTCCAATTACTCACTATGTGATTTTCCTGAAATATTTATTTTCTTGCCTCTGGACTTAATAAATACCAAAAATGTTTCACCAAGCTCAAAACCAAATTGAAGTTTTAAGCTGAATAGGCAACTTCGTGAGGAAAATCTCTGCATCCGAATCGTTCAATAAAATTGGATTTTGAGGGTGTGGAGGCGGTGGCAGTCCTCGCATTTCTAATGTATTGCCAGTGCAGTGAAGAACTCGAAAATCTCTAGTGGATGTGATGTGATGTCTGGGAGTGCTGGACATGTCCTGGCCGCTTTGGCTTGGCTTGCAATTTAGTTTCGCTTCTGCATTGTTCCCTGTTGCCTCCTGTTTTTATTTATTTTTTTTTTCCAAACAATAGATGACGAAGTGGCCAAGAAGGCGAGGACGAATGTGCCAAAAGGCGAACACGTGCAAGGAGTTTTGATTCTAAAATATCATCAGAACAATGTTTCTCTCTGGCCAGTGTCTGTTGGCTGTTTTGGGACAGGTGGGGTACCTAGGAATTGGCAAATTAGTTTTCGGACAGTGGCAAAAGTCAAAGAAGACAATCATTTGCGCAAAATTAGTTTTTAAAATAATATCACAGGCAAAATATGGTCAGAAAGTACAAAAAATACTAACCATTCAGCTACATTTTATCCTTGAATATTGATTCAGTGGTTATTTAATTCCATTTAAATAATATTAAATATTCAAAAATTGTATGCTATTGGGGAAAACTATAAAAGGAAAACTGTTGTTGTGTTTTCCCCCAAAAATGTTTGTCCCTAATCAAGTGGTAATTATACGAGCAAAGAAGGGTTGACAAAGCGGTTGGTGTTGCGGTCTTCATGGTTTTGGGGTGTAATACCCATAGAACAATAACAAATGCTTTGATTTCTACACTTTTACACATAGTTTTATATTAAATTTTCTCTGAATGTCCTCATCCTTATCCTCCCTCCTTTTTCCACACTTCTTTCTATTTTTTTTTTTTTTTTGAATTCGTTCGGTTTCTTTTTTCTTTGCCAATGTCTGGCTTCAGTGCTTGTCCTCTGACTTTGGCGCCACACAATTTTGTGGCCACATTGATGTCGCCCAAGAAATGCGAAAGTTTTACTTTCATCGGTCTGCCCTTCTTCCCCCGCTTTCTCTTTCTTTTTCTGCTCCTTTCTTCTTCCCCTTTTCTGCCCAACATTTCAATCACACTCCATCGCTTTTGCCAGCAAACACTTAGCAGCTTCAAGAACTTTGTAGTTTCATGTATATTACGCATACGACGTGTAGTTCACAAGTTTAAGCAGAAAGATAAGAAGGGAAATGTATGAGGGAAATATGAAAAATGTAATAAAAATATGTGATGTGGTAAGGGGATTTGAACTTTTGATTATTTTCTAAAAGGTTAAATACAAGATGGTCCGGAATATATTGCATTTTATAAAATATATAGGGCTATGTGAAATCACTTCATACATACACCTTCCTCCCTTAATTTGCTCTGGCAAATATGTGAAATATGTCCAAAAAACTATTTTATGAAAGCAAAAGTTTGGTTTTGCAGAACTAATTGTCCCTTGCTGCGGTAGTGGCTTCCCTCCAACTGTGTGACCCATGTTCACAACTAAATACCGAGAAGAAAAGCGTATTCAGGATCATCTGGTTTTTTTTATTAGTTTTATGTAGCCTTGAATTGGATAACTATTATGGTATAACCAGTTTTCATGTTTTCGGAACATTGCCATAACGGTCTGTGTGTTTGTTTTCAATTTCAGCTCTTACAATTTTTACTCGGTAAACCGAGGCCCAAAAGAGCCTCCTTTTCGGTCTATGGATACATACACATAGGTCGGTGTAAGTATGTATGGTTAAAAGAGCGCCTGGCCTGCCTGTAGAAATATATATCTCTTGATGTGTTTAATAAATAACGGCACAATTTCACACTTCCATTCATTGGAAAATTACGGGAGCGGCATCAGCTCGATAACAATTTCGGCTTATTTTTCTCTCTTGCTGAAAGCTTCTCCTTCATAAGGCAGCTGTCCCACACAGGTTCCGACACAGATAAGTTTTTTAGACTTGGGTATGGAAAGATATTGTTCATTTCATTTATAATACTTATATTTACATACTTTCTATCAAATACAAGGTTTCAGCTTTAAAAACTCGCTTTCTATATATTTTTAAGAGGTCCGACATGCCTCCTTCTGCCTATTCCATACATTTTTGGTTGGTTGCTGGGTATAAAAAGAGCCCCATTTCTGTCTGTGCTTCATATATTTACTGGCAATATCTGTAAATGTATTATTATGTACTTTTCATGGATCAATTGGATTTGTGGCTTGGTCTGAATGGCTTTTTTCTGTCCTGGCTTAACTGCGACTCTTCTCTTTGCTTGGCCGCATTCAATGTTTAATTTTTGCTCCTTACTTTCCCACACAGGACACGTTATCATTATGGCCCTGCAATGACCCATCCATCCCCACTTTTATCCTCACAAAAATGGAAGCGGTGGGAAAGATAGCAGAAGTAAGAAACCAATGACCCATTTGTGTCATCAATAAAAACAAACAGAAGCCGAAGGGAAAACATTAAAGGCAAGAAGAAAGTATGGACAGAATCAGAGTCGCCTTTTTTGCTTTACTTGAATTTTCTCTGTTGAAATGAAATTCCAAAATATAAAAATTAAACAAAAGCGGAAAAGCGCTTGAAAATTAATGCATATATGTATTAATAATGAATGAATACTTGTAGAGAAGCAAACGTAGCCAAACCAATTTAATTAACTTGCTTCTTTTCCCAATGCTTTGAGTTCCTTTGAATACGCAGAAATATCAATTTAATTTCAGCTTTGGTCAAGCATTCCATTCAGCTTAATTCTGGTTCAATACATTGAATTAATTTCATTGAATAAATCAGTGGAGTTTAACATATTTATCCAATTACCATAAAAAAAATGAATAAAACAGGAAACCGAAGCAAAAATAATAAATAAATATAAAGCATGTTCTCTCTTTTTAAAGACAAATTAAGCGGAAGATGGTCATGGAACTTTTGACAAGAAAAATAAGTTAACTTTTTTTTATACAAAATTAATGAATATTTAAAATCATAATAGTTAGTATTATAAAATAATAATACTCAAAATAATTTATAATTATACATAAAAATAACAATATAATATAAGCTTATGCTTGTAGCGCTGGTCTAAAACCCAAAAAAATATATTACAAATTACAAAAAAGACATGAATCACTAGTTTACAGCTAAAATGCTCCCAAGTTTCGGTAAAGGGAGAGCTCTAAACTATTAATAGAAATTTCTCTTAGGTTTCTTACCAACTCAAATTGTGTCGAGTTTTGCATTTGTTTAAATAGTAATATTAATAATAGTTGGCCACAACTGGAGATAAAACTTTTCTAATTTTCTGACAGAGATTTCCTTTTTTTTTTGTAAACTGTTGTAATTTTTGTTGCTCGAATGCGACACAAGTAGAACACAAATGTCCAGCTCCAGAATGCAGGACCCACGACCTAATAACCCCAGACCCACATTTCCACCCCCAAAACCCCGATTACATCCCCGGGGCCAGACAGGACATAACAGTTTCCGTCTTCCGTTTCCTCTGCAAGTATGCGAAGTGAGAGGTTGTTGGGGTAAAAAGGATTGTGGAACAACACTGAACCGTCCCTTTCGATACCTTGACTGACGAATAGTATAGTATACTTATTGCAATAGATCCTCAGGATAATAAGTAACTCCTCTGAAATATGGTCTTTATTGTTCAAGCTTTAAAAATAGTAATAAATTACACTAATAATTTACAAATGATTCTTTCTTTCGATGACTTTTATAGAATTATAAATGTTGTTTTCTATTATGGAACTGTTTTTGTCCATTTGCACAGTTGAATGTACTTATTTTTTTTTTTTATTCATTTTTAATATACATTAAGAAAAGAAAAGAGGAGTTGCCTAAAAAAAAATTTTAAAGAGTGAAAAGCAATTGAGAAGCCCTAATATGCCCAACTCGTGGACAGCTGCTGCATTAGTGGCCTAAGTTGACATGATTTGAGCCGGGTTCAGTTACGATTTGTTCCAGTCTAGGCGGCTTATTGGTCAGAAGCTTGTCGATGATGTCGATGGTGTTCATGTGGAATGTCCATGCTCGAGGGTTGTCCTGTCTACGTGGACGGAGGATGTTGTCCCTTTTTTTTTGTTGCTGTACAAAGGCTTATGTTTCGTTCACTGTCAGGCGGGTCCTTTGGGCAAACATTTAAAAGCGGGAAATCTGTTTTGAAGTTTCAGCAATTATCGAGAGCCTGACACGAGGGTCAACTACATGGGGCTGAGATAAGCGGTCGCAAATAGTGCCGGTAATGAATGGGACATTTGGAACGTATATATTTATGGTGAAAATATAATATTAAATTGATGCCCTTTCTGGGTCTTATTTCTGAGTCTTATTTATACAAATTCTAGTCATTTCTATGATCAAAATTTATATTTTATTCATCATCATAAAATTGCGCTAATTTTTTTTTATAAGCTCTCCATAAGTTAACTTTCTAAAAGCTAACTTCAGAGACCTAATTTTGTGGAAGCTGTTCAGGGTGCTTCTTATCGTTTCTATCCTTTGCCCTGCTCCTGCTACTCGTTGCTTTTCTTGATGGCCTCGTAAACAGCACATAACACTAAAGAGCCTGCTGGGGCGGGTCTGGGCAAAAAATATAGAAAAATAAAAACTTCCAGATCTTCCAGAAAGTGCGATGTGCGTGTGTGAATAATAAAATAGTTTTGCAGTGTCCATTTGCATATTTAAGAGGAGGAACTAAATGCTTTCCTACAGGAAAACTCCTTCCGTTTTCGCTTCTCGCTCCGTGCTAATGGCTTTCCGTTATAGCCAGTATTTTCTCCGCTCTTCATGGCCACTTGTCGCACATCCAGGGTATTATTATTTAATTTTTTATGTGCTTTTATTAAATAGCAGCAAAAACTGAAATGATGTTTGGATGACCAATGTTTGGTTCAGACCAATAAGAAGGACCGATGTGTCCTCCGCCAAGAAAACAAGTCTTGTGTCTATTCCCATCGGCGGCCAAGTTTAAATAAATAGGTTGGCAGCAGAACGAAATTTCTTTAGCGGAAATCCAGAGAGAGAACTATTTTGGTTTAGATTGGGGAATTCCTGTCACACACCCTGCTATACATACGATCCGACTCAAGTGAATAGGAACTAAGTAGCAAACCAAAATACGATGTCTTATTAAATCATATTTGTACATAATTATATTCAACAAAATTATTGCAACGGAGCAAAGTAGCCTAAAATCGGACAGACTAGTTTGCCTAGAAATACACTGGCAACGGATATGGCTAGATTGATTCATCTGGTGATGATGATAAATGGAATTACATAATTAATTAATTAATTATACATAAAAGGTTATTGTTATTCGCATTATTTGTTGTTGTTTGTGGTTATTTGTATATACTTTTATATAGTTGTATAAATGGTATTGTCCAGTTTAAGAAAACCAATAAACTTCTGTGGTTATCCAAATAAGTCCGTCGGTACTATCTTGAACATAGCTGTGCCACAAGTTTATGTACGTATTCTTATGTTAAATTGAGCTTTTAATTAAGCGCCAATGTTGAAGGGATGATGTGGAGTTTATGGGAAATCCACCTACACACAACTTGTCCGCCTTGTCCGTATTTTCATATATCCAGGCGAAAGCTTGTGGTGGGATTTACTTGAATATTTTTTACATTTAATATTAGTATCCATTCAAAGAATGTGAGCTAAATCCTTCTTCAAGCGGAAAATATGTACATTTCCTTTTCATTTCGTCTATTTATATTTCGTAATCCGCGCTGAAAAGCTCCGACCCTGGCTTTGAATGCGTCTGCTGGGTGGAAATCGCGAGAGGAAAACATGAGTAAAGGTCGGGCGGGAAAAGTTCTCAAAATACTTTTGCAACTTAGTTTGTTTTTTGCTGCAGAAAAGTACAAAAAAAGAAGCAACATTATATAATCTAATTATTTGTATGAATGTACAAAAAAAAATCAAGTGGGAAAGCTACAGTCGAGTGTGATCGACTGTGAGATACCCGGTACCCAAAGCATTGTGGGTGAAATTGAATAGCACATGAACATGGAAAAAGAAAATGTTGACAAATGAAGACAAATATTGCTAGATACATGTTGAACAACACTCAAAAGAGACAAATGCTGCTAGGAACATGTTGGGCAACTCTTAAAAGCGACAAATTTTGCTAGGAACATGCTGAGCACCACGCACGTGCGCGCTCTCTCTCTCTCAAGAAAATTACCCAGAAACTTTATTGTTTAATAACTTCTATGTTTATCATTTGATTTTACTCAAATTTTCAGAACACGTCCACGATTGCCTACTTATTAAGTCTATCTATTTACTTTACGCCGAAAGTCACGCATATGGTTATATACCGTTTTTTATGATTTTCGGCGGGGAAAGTGGGCTTGGCCAAATTTTAAAATAAACTTGATCTCCGTGCAACAGATTCAAATGTTGTCACCAAATTTGGTAGCTCTAGCTCTTATAGTCTCTGAGATCTGTTGTTTTACACGGACAGACAGACGGACAAACGGACATGGCTAAATCGACTCGGCTGGTGACGCTGATCAAGAATATATATATTTTATAGGGTCGGAGATTTCTCCTTCTGCCTGTTACATACATTCTCGGTTAACACTAACTTATAGTACCCATTGGGTAGGTACCGGGTATAAAAATAATAGTATCTAAAGCATCAAACTTTTATATTTATACACATAATTAGCTTAAGAAACATTTAAAGTATTTTTATTTTTCAGTTTCTCAGTCAGTATATCTGAACCCCTGAGTATTTCCTAAAGATTAAGTTAGCGCCTCACCTGTTTTTTAGAAAGATTAAAACTCGATCCAACACAATTTTGGCTTTCATTTTGACTTTAAATGCTTGCAACGCAAAAATAATAAAAAGCCAACCTCAACACTCCAAATGTTGTGGGGAAGTCTGTCGTTGGGAAAATGTGCATGGGGGAAATGGGGTTGGGATGTGGAAAAGCATGGCGGAAGGTCACCATTTTGTATGCAATTCCAGTGTTAATTGCAATTTCTGTGGTTGCGCCATATGCAATTTGTTTTGATACTTCTATTTGACGGATCTGCGGGAGTTGAGAGCTGTTTTTATGACAACGATGCTCAACGATTAAATTACAAATTATCGCTTAAAGGTAAGGGGTTTTAACGGAATAACACAAAATATATAGTTGTTGTAGCTCTAATTGAATATTATTTTCATTAAATTATGACTGGCTTTGTTCTTAATTTATTAAATCTACATTGGGGTTTGCTGTTGTTGCGACTCTAAAGGTCCCAAAAGCTTAAATGTGTTATGAATCCAAATTCGACTTCCTTTAAGAACCCGCCATGAAATCATCCAAATGTCAAATGGGTCAACGTCCTTGGGTACGCTTAAAAGAAAATATCTGCTTACATTCTTAAATTATAAGGAGGAGTGTAAGGGTCCTTTGGTCCTTGTCATTTATTGTGATTACATGGTGCACATGGTGTCCATGTCTAACGATGATGCCATGTGTCTGCCTGCCTCTACCTTCATCTCGTGGGAGGTCACAGGTGTCAATGGCATCGCTTGGTACCTATCTCGAAGGTTGGACTTTACCAAACTTAATATTTATATATACATATATCCATCGTAGAAATGCGCAACAATAAATTAGCTACGCAAGTTATACCTCAAATGTTAGTTTGTCAAACAGGGAGTCTGAATAAAAGTTATCAAATATTAGCTGCCTGAACTTGGCCATTGCCGCTTGTTTATTTTAATGATATTTTTCATGGGCCCCAATGTCGCTTTATTAACAAACAGCAAATGGTGTCAGTTGCACTGAATTTTTCCCCATCCTGGTCTTCTTCTATGATAACTTCTCCTTCTAACCTGCCGTGTCCTTAGTTAGGGACATTAATTTAATCGGCGACAGGAGGCTGGATAACCATAAAATGGCTCACGGCCCTGTCCTCATATTATCTAGGTCCTCAGGTCGGCTTTTTTCCACACGCTCTTCTGGCTTAATTGCCTTGTTTCAGCCTTGTTAAATGAGCAACTGAACCAACAATGGAATTCCCGCCAGCTGTGGAAACTTTCCTAGCCAAATGAGTTTAGTTTCGTACCCATGGCACATACCTGTGAGTTTGGAATTTGATATTCTGGCTTCTGTCGCTACCCTTCTTATTAGAAACGTTTGCTGGTCAGTATCTGCAATCGAAAAATGAAAAAATTTTCACAATTATAGGCAATTTATTTAGCAAATCCTTGATGAAAAATTCTATGAACATTGTATGTAGCATGTGGGGCCTAAAATTTATGTATAATCCAAAGTGCAAAGTTGATGGAAAGTTATGTAATATTCGTAAAAAACGTGGAAGGAAAGTGAAATTGCACTTGTCGTTTCGGAAAATAAGTGATGAGTGAATATGTATATTGCCATATATCAATTATTTTGACAGTTTGTACAATTAACCCTTGAATTTGACGAGAGATAAAATATTTGATTCTAATACTAATATTTAAAATAATAATTCATGAACAAACATTTTCTATCTTAAATTTTTCTTGTAGCTAAAGTCCCATTGAAGGTTCTTTAACCTCCTTCCTATACGCTATAAAACAAATCACAATTAGGCAAACAATTTAATAATATATTTTTATGATTCTTGAAATAAAAAAGTGAATTATCCGTCTTGTTCTTGGAGCATATTATCGCAATCAACTTTTCTTTGCCTTTGTTTGGCAGTTGCTTGTTTGTATTTATTTATTAATTTTGTATTTATATGTGCAATTTGCAAGTTGTTATCTATTCTGCTTTTGCTTAAACAACGTTGTTATTGACAATTATGACAGCAATTTGTTAATGCCGCCATCTCAACTTCGTTTTTATGGGCGATATTAATTATGAAGCTTATATGTTTTTTCTTTTAAATAATAAATACGAACTGATTTGTAAAAATCGAACCCTTCATAATGAGGAATAATGACATACTCTTCATGTATAGGTGAACACTTTAGAAACTATTGCTTAAGCACCTAAAATAAATTTAATTTGTTCCAAATAACAATAAATAATAAAAAATTTTAATTTTAAATATTTAAAAATATGTTAAATAATAAATACGAACTGATTTGTAAAAATCGAACCCTTCATAATGAGGAATAATGACATACTCTTCATGTATAGGTGAACACTTTAGAAACTATTGCTTAAGCACCTAAAATAAATTTAATTTGTTCCAAATAACAATAAATAATAAAAAATTTTAATTTTAAATATTTAAAAATATGTTAAATAATAAATACGAACTGATTTGTAAAAATCGAACCCTTCATAATGAGGAATAATGACATACTCTTCATGTATAGGTGAACACTTTAGAAACTATTGCTTAAGCACCTAAAATAAATTTAATTTGTTCCAAATAACAATAAATAATAAAAAATTTTAATTTTAAATATTTAAAAATATGTTAAATAATAAATACGAACTGATTTGTAAAAATCGAACCCTTCATAATGAGGAATAATGACATACTCTTCATGTATAGGTGAACACTTTAGAAACTATTGCTTAAGCACCTAAAATAAATCTAATTTGTTCCGAAAAGCCCGATATTGAGATCGCCTCGTGAGTTCCAGTGTGGCTTTTGCCATTAAAACGCAGCCACAATAACAAATAATATTATTATGAAATGCGCAAAAGCATTTGCAGATGTTGGGGGCGAGCTCAAGGGATTGAAAGCGAATTAAGCGAAATAAAGCGAAGCCACAAATTACTGACGTTCTTGTCGTGGGTTTCATTCGCACACGTGTCTATATACACATTTATATATAGATGGCAACAGTCTGGGTCACATTTTGTGGCCATGGCAACAATTGTGCAGCTCATTAGAATAGAAAGCTAAGCAGGCTGGTTGCAACCGCAAAATGCTATCAACGCATGCAAATGGAATGGCAAATTGCTGGGGGCGACTGTACAGCTGTGTTCGAGACATTAGTAGGTGGTCTGAGAGCTGGCTAAGTAGTTGCTTCAATTAGGGTCAGCCAATCCATAATGCACAATCTTCCGGCATGCAAAAGCCTCTTAAAACTAATAAAAAGAAATGGGAAAAGTATGCGAAGCCCTAAATGTGGAAAATTTCCCCACATGTATTGCACTTGGCACTCGGACCGCACACGTCGTTCTGGCGTTCTATGAATTATCCCTGGGCCCGAAAGAACCTCTTATTATGATTCAAATAAAATGAGGCAGCTGTGATATACGAGTGCACGTACCGGCCAAATGGGTGAAGTTAAGTCCGAGACAGGCCGGACAATAATAAATTCACCCAAAGATTCATTTTTGCAGTCGGAGAAAAATTGAATTAAATAAATGTTTGCATCTTATTAAATCATATTATTTCATAAAGCTTGAGGTAAATTTTACGGATAAAATATTTTAAGATAATTTGTTGAGAAATATTTAAGTTAGTTATAGGTTCAACTTGTTTGAGCAATCTTTAAATTTGTAAAATACAAATTAGCTAGTTAAATAATGACCTAAAACTATTTATATTTAAATACAGTTGTTTAATGCAATTTTAGTTTTACTTTCCATAATAAACTCTTACAAAATAGTCGGAAGTCTTAAAGAAATTCTGCATTTTTGTCTGTGTGTTGGGGAAGTAAAGTTTTTATGCCAGTCATCCGGCTCCTCCTCTAACATTCATAAAATGGCTCCGACTTTGTTTGCTCACTTGGAAGTCGCATCCTTGCAACCCACTTTCCTCCATTTACTTTCCCTTTTCGCCCTTCTCCAAGCGATGCAACATTCAATATATTTAAGAAAATATTTGAGTTTGATGAAAAAGGGACAATATGCAATTGGCAATACAAAAGCCAAAGTGGGACAAACAGAAACGTTGGAGGACAAAATATTGAAAGCTGTGTTTATTTTCTTGTAAGGCTTTAATATTTGTATGAAACTTTATATTCAATTACCTTAAAATTTGCGTAATATTTTTTAATTTTTATTTTTAACAATTTTATTTAAATAAATTTTAATGGAAGTGTCTGATCATAGGCCCTTTTATCTTTGTATGTTTAGGTGTCAAGTTCTTGGAAATTATAATTAAACTTCTTGTTCTTGGGTTTCAATTGAAATTCAATTCCTATCGAACTACGTTCCAGATTTTATGGACCATTCAAGACAGCAAGGTATCAACAGCATATTGTCATCACAAGAACGTGTAAAGCCCGAAAATCAAGCCCTACCTCGTTGTTGCTTTCATTATTTTTTATGTTCTCACATTTCGAGCAGAGACTGTAGTCGGGACTAATCGAATGAGTCCAATGTCTTTATATATGTATATCTATTTGAATAATCAAACTGACTACTGCCGTCCGTTCCCATATATTCCTGATGAGCTGAGGGAGATGTAATTGGCCAAAAATCGAATGGGGGTAGAAAAGGGTGCCATCTTGGCCGTATGTGCTGTCAGTGCTGCACAAAATAAATCCCCAAAATACTCGACAAGTTCGAGTTTAAAGCTGAATTTTTTCTATGTGAACTCTTATGACTAATTGTATCATTATTACATTTTAACTCTACTAGAACTTTTAACAATTTCGAATTATTAAAGGATATGTTAGCTCTGAAAGGAAACGAGTCCATTGCCAACTCTAACTACAGTCCCTGATTCTGTCTCCACTTCGATCCACTCTCCTTTTATTTAAATTCGTAAAATACTCGACTTGTTCGAGTTTAAAGCTTAATTTTTTCTATGTGAGCTCATATCACTAAATTGATTAATATTACATATTAATTCTACTAAATATATTTTAACTATTTTCCAACTGATTTCTTTATAAAGGATATGTTAGCTCCTCTGCCAACTCTAACTACAGTCCCTGATTCTGCCTCTACTTCGATCCACTCTCCTTTTATTTCGATTCGCCTTTTTGCTCCAAGTGGCACTTGAGCCACTGAAGTGGGTGTGACGAGCCTTCGAAGTGTGTGAATAAATGAGTTGGACCAGGATTCCAGGGATGGAGGGGTGTAGGTGGGATTACCCCTCAAATTATACATCGAAGGGCGAAATGAGCAGTCGTCGGCGTTGGTGGAGAAGTGGCCTCCAATTGAATATGAACTGTGTCTCGGATTAATAAAGCTTAGCCATCCCTGGCTCCATCCGTGCTTTCCTTTAATTTGTCGCAACAAACTAAAAGAAAATTGAATGTAAATGACCCTCCAGCCCACCCCAATCTCTCTCTATGCTGGCTTAGTTTCCGTGGTTCCCATTTTTATGGCTTCCAATATGCGAATATAACTATAAAACACAAGTATCCAGCACGCGAGAGGAAAGGGGGCAAGGACTCCGATATGTGGAGAGCATACATATGTGCCGCTAATGCCGACACCGACGGGATGAGAAAAGTCAACAAAGGCCAAGCGGGGGCGGTTCGACTTCTCAGATGACCTCCATTCGATAAACCTAAATTAAAAGAACCGTAGATATATGGTAATTGTTTTTGTTTGACATAAAATATCCTCTTTATTTCTATAATTACTTTAAAATGTCTCAAATATCTTGGGTGCAGTTAAAATTAGTTTGAGAGTTTTAATTACATGTTTGGAGATGCCTACGAGTATGCAATGACTCTTTAAGTCTCAAATAACTAGCAAGATAATGAGTTTACAATTTTACTCCGTCTCATATACCCATCGCACTATCCTAGAGTATATTAAGGTGGACATAAAAACAAAGTCTTAAAAATAGAAAATAAATGGCCAATGCAGAAAAAATAGTATGAAAGCGAGGGTTAAGGGGAGGCACAAAGGGGACAATGTTTCGGTGAGATAAGGAGAAAGAAAAGGGGACTTAGGGGGAACAGAGACAAAAAGCTGACCACAGATAATTACAAAAATAAGATAAAAATAGATAAAAATGGCAATGGCCATCCTTTTTCACACAAACACTATTTTCCTTCTCATTCGCTCTCTGATAAGCCTTGGCAATGAACAAGAAGCTAAAGGGAATAAAATCAAATAAAATAAAATAAAATAAAGAAAGTGCAACCCAGAAACCTAATTGGAAAATTGCCCAAAGTTTGCAAGCAAAAATAAAAAAGAAAAGCAAAAATATAACCAGACTTAGCAAGCGTAGAGGCGATTATGGTAACAAATTTAGTGATAAAGTTATACGCACTGCAATACTATTGCAAAAGTAGGTATGCGAAACCACAGTAGTATCTCTATGGGGCCATTATTTTTAGAATACAACTCCCAAAATGATTGAAATCTTTGTGTTGAGCGAACTAGAAAATTTGGTTGCTTTTAATGGCTTTTTTTCCTTCTATATTGTCTAGTCCTTAGCTTTGGTCAGCTTGAATTTATTGACCTCTTTGATGGTTTGATTGATGAACAACATGAGCACGACACGTGCCAGCAACACACAAATATCAATTACTTAGTCTAGTTTAGGGGAGGAGGACACTGCCCCTCTACTGTGTTTCCCTTCCAACATTTATTTAGTTTCTGTCGGATTTAACTTATTTTCACATTTTCGTTGTTAATTTTTTCCTAAAAAAAATATCTCATATCTTTAGAGCGCAGAAAAATACGATTTTCTTCCCTCTTAAAAAACTTCTGATTGATATAATCAGCAGCCAGCCAAGAAATCACTTCGTGAATGTTTTACGAACTTTTAATTTTTTTTTTTCCCCCGACTACTGACCTTACTCTGCTCTCATTAACTTGGCGAACGTCGGTAAGAGAGGGTGGGAGTCGTAAAGTAAAGCTTACGGCTGCTTAAACCAACTTAAAGAGCGAAGGATACTCAGAAGCAAGAGAGTCCTTAACAAGACTGTGAATAACTGGGGACAAGAAGGCCAGAAAGCTGGCTCAGAGAGGTGACAAAGCCAATGCTCACTCACAAAGATAAACGGCAACAAATTGAAATGAATTTAAATTTTGTAGAGCTGCGAGTGAGGGCGGGCTAAGCGATCCCAGCCCCGGCAACCTGGGGCAAAGGTCAGCTGGCGGCAGGCGGCTCACTGAGAAAATATCAATTATTAACAATAATAGCAATAATAGGTTTGTTAACTGTGAATTGTTATAGATTTATTTTAGATATAGGGATCTGGGTAGAGCCAGGCCAAATGGCTAACTAAGATTAATGACTTCAAATCCAGAAGATGTTGACAACTTTGCGGGCTAATGCCAATAAATGTAAGCTGCTCCTTTATTTACTCTCGATCGTTGCCTTTTTTTTATATTTTAATCCGCTGATTTATAAACGTTTCGTGTTGCCTTTTTCTTTTTAACCAAATTCAATCATGAAGAAGTGCGCCTCCTTGTGCCTTTTTGCCATCACTAACCGCTGTCAGTAGCAGTTAAGCAATTGAAGCCATATTTAGTTAACATTTTAACTAATGTCCCGGGCAAAAGACAAAACTTCACCCAACTGACTGGGTAAATGACCGACTGACTGATGGGGGACTGATTGGGGGACTTTTGATCGATGGTTTCTCGGAAAAATACACATATATATTTGTAAAGAGGACACAAGCTGGGAGAAAGGCAATAACGAAATCGGTTGGCAGTAGACTGAGATTTGGTTAAGCTCGTCACAATTGCATTAGTTTATTACCCGACAAGGCGACATTTAATTAAATTTAATTGAA
Source organism: Drosophila auraria (assembly GCA_008042615.1). NCBI lineage: Eukaryota > Metazoa > Arthropoda > Insecta > Diptera > Drosophilidae > Drosophila > Drosophila auraria. The sequence goes on from VNJW01011375.1 coordinate 123,203, forward strand.
CGTCTTATGCAGTTGACAGTTTTTTTGTTTTAATTATTAATAATTCAAGTTTGCGTTTTATATTAACTTCTTAAATTAGAGCACAACGTCATTATTACACCAAGCACAGACTAAATCAGTTAATGACTATCCATCAGTCATTTTAAATTTTACTTTATAGGAGTCATAACACGCAACCAGTCCATCGGTCACCAAAATTGCCCCGATTATTCAGTCCAGATATTAACCTCTAAAAAATATTAACCATTAATGCAGTATCACAAAAAAAAGACTGTAAAGAGAGAAATGCATAATAATTTAATGTACCCTCTGCGGTCACTTATTTAGGGTTTTTACCGAGCTTCGTTCGATGAAAAAGTTGCAAAACTTTTTATAGTTCGCAGTGCGTCGTCTCCTTCTGGCCACTCTCGTCTCTTTGAGTGCCATTTTTTGATTTTATTGAGCGAGCGTTGTGAGCAGAAAACCGCGGGGAGATTTTCAATTGTTCAGTCACTTTGATTTTTGACGCTTTAAATGAAGGCCTCGCGATGCAGCGCTGTCTGTCTACGCTTCTCCCCTCTCAGCCGCATTTTTCACTTAAATTGTTTCGTTTCTTGAGAGAGCACGCGCCGCTTTATTTGTGAAAATTCACTGGAAATTCGCAAACACCAGAGAACAGCTCAAATACTCGAGGATGCAAAATATACACGCAGAAAGGATGAACAATTCTGGGAACAGTGTGGAAATTCCGGCAAGCGATGGAGAGGCTTAATATGCAGAATTTGTATTGCCTCACTCAATTCCATTTGTGAATTCAAGAGGCAAACGAAGGCAAATTGAGTGAGGTTTTAGGAAGAGCATGTATGGAAATGTGATGCGGGAATTCCCAGAAGTCCTAAGCTGCTAGGAAGTTCTGTAGGAAAGATATTGCACAAATAAGATCACAAGACTTATTTCCAATATAGGCTTACCAATATTGGTTAATGTCAATCTAAGCTGGAGGGGAAAGTACACTATATTTGACTTGATCAGCTTTGATTTAAGCTGTTACTGATTAAAAAGTATAACCCACAAGGGGAAAATTGCAGAAAAATCTCCAAGCAAACGTTCATTAAAAGCGAAAAAAGCTTTTAGCATTTTGCACGCCATCCTTTTTATAACATTCTGCTCGCTGCTCGCCACTCCCTGCCCGCACACCCCTGCACCGTATGGCCGTCGAAGGATCTGTAGGATGCCACTTCGACGCAGTTGTCAGCCAACCGCAGGAGAAGTAAATTTAAGTGACAGCTGTCTGTGGCACCAGCTCCAGGCCTTCTGCCTATAGCTTCCATCTGGGATGTCCTTGTACTACCATACGCTACCCCTTAGTCAGCACTTCATCATCAGTTCCGGAAACAAAGGACAACTTAAGTCCTCTTATTATATAAAATTATTAAATAAGATAAACTAAATTTGAATAAATATTAAATAGGACAGCTGAACAACTGATATTAAATTCCTTGCCACGAATAGTACATTCCAATTCTTTTATATTTAAGTAAGAAAAAAAATAATGAAACTCGGAAGGGTTTTTAAAAGCGCTTTATTCGCCGTCAAAGTATCAAAAATAAGAAATAGTGTTGAAACTCTGGCTTGATTGGGTTACTTTTAAATTATATTTGTTTTATTAACTAAATTGGAACAGGAATTTAGTTCAAATTTTGGAAATACTATGATTTTTGAACCCAGATATTTTCCACAGCAGGAAGTTCCTTTCGTCCTACGACAGTCATCCATTCTTTCCCATCTTTACGGTTGGCGCTGCGCGTGGCCATGTCAAATTATGTGGAAATGAATTATGACCCCCTGGCTCATTCCCTACCCCTTCCCTCCCCAGCTTCAACAGCGACCAAAAAGCCGAAAAGAAAATGCCCGGAAAAGCGTTTACGGCGGGAAAAGCAAAGTAAAGTTGAGCAAAGCCATCACAGCGGGCGATGGATGAACGAAGCTTGCACTTGGGCTCATTAGCCATCAACGCCATCAACAGTGATGCCAAATCATAACGATACAGGTGTGAAACCAGAACAATACATTAAACAAAAAAATAATATATTTCTAGTAGGTAAGAGTGGTTTCCTATTAATCGAATATATGTACATATATTCTGATAAATTTGATGCAGTTTAATATTTTAATAAAAGGGAAAGTAAAGTACTGGTTGAAGATTTTTTAAAAGATTAATTTAAAACTTAAAAAGCCTTTTTAGGTGTTTTTTTTATTTTTTCTTTTTTATTATTTACAAAATTTATAATATATTTTATATATTTTTCAATATGTGTATATTTATTGAATACCTATATTATTTATTTATTATATATTTTAGTATTTCTAATATCTAGTAACAGATTGTTACAGATTCGCACCACTGTGGCACCCTTTGCTGGTGGTAACAACGAAAACAGATTGCAAAAAGGCCAACTCCAGACTATTATTAATACTTTGGCCAACTCCTTCCCCCAATTTGTAAGCGGCTTTTTCTGTTCGCTCCGTTTCATTTTCATTCTCGTTTCCATTTTCATTCACACGTTGCGCATACGCCGCGTGGCCCGCATGATTTATAGAACCAATTATCAGACATCCTATATATATACAGAGTTATTGCTATGCTCCAAAATGCGAAAACTAATTAACCAGAAAAACATAATAGCAAAACACGCCGAACAGAGCAGCGAGCAGCAAAAAATAGACAGAAAAGAAACATTATTCCTTCATAAAATGCAGCAACCTCCTTTCCGTTCTCATCAGCAAAAAACTTTCGGTTCAGCCATGCAAAAAGTTGAACATTTTTACGGGTGAAAAGGGGGGCGAGCACCGACTCTTAGTGCATAAAAAAAGTGTTCAAAGGGAGCCAAATCTGGACGTAAAATGTGTAAAGAACAGCATTAACAGCAGCAGCAGTCGGGGCTAAGTTTTCCATATCGAAGCTTGCAGAGGAAGCAGTCGAAAATTGGGTGGCTGCCAAGGAGCAAGGGAACAAATTTCAATGTGCTTCCATTTTGCCCCGCTTCGTGCTGTTTTTGTCGGGAAAAATAACATTGAATAAGTTAGTTAGTTGACTTGAAGAGATTTGCCTAGGATTTCTTCTCAGGGCTGCTGCGAATAGGTTATTGGCTCTTTGACATTTGTGGCGGAGAATATGCCTTGGAATTTCTTAATTGAAAGTAGCTATGTAGTAGGGCCAACTTTATTTTAAGGCATTTTCACAATCTATATATTTTGTTTCTTAAAAAAAAAATTTTAATAACAATGTTTTGATCCTGAATGGTTAGGTATCCTAAGGAATTGCTCTATTAATAAATACAAACGTAATATATAGGAATTATCAGGTTCAAAGAATACTTATTTCCCGCCATTGTCCATCCATTAAAACTACTGAAGAAGCACAAATGGCACAGAAAATGTCAATAAGACAAATAAAAACCCAGCAGGTGGGCGCAAGTTTTATTTGTCCTGCTATTTTCTGGTCGCTGCATTTGCTGTCGAGTTAAGTGGAAACCGCAAGTTATAAAAAACTCAGACAGAAGAGAAGGCAAACTTCGGTTGTCAAGCTAATTTGTTACAACCAAATGTGGGTTGAATCCCATCCTATCGCTGCACTTCTTCACACTCGAGGGATTCAGGATGCAGGATACTTACGCTCGAAGACGATGTGGCAGTGGGTTTTACTGTGTTTTGTTTTTTTATAACAAGCAACAAGGTGTAACACTAGACTTTGCAAACGATCATGGTCAAGAAATTAGATGTGGTTTTAATTTAAGAATATGTATACAAAAATACATGTATTAATACATGAAATGTATACAAAAATACATGTATCAATGTGTTATACATTTTTTCGTAACTTAATTTTATTTTTGCTAAAAATCGGATGTGAAAATTATTATGGGGTTATATGCTGGGTATTATAACTATGCTGGGTATTCAAATTTTGATCTAGGATTCTAACTCGTTAAAGGGGAATTTCCAAACCCATTAAGTATATACATATATTTTTAATTCCCATCAGACATGTCCCATAACGAAAATATGTTCAGTACAACTCCTGTTGGGCTAACTTTCTTTTAAATTAAATTAATTTAATATTTTCTCTTGTCAAATATATAATAATATTGCATACTTTTTGTTTAAATAATTAAGAACGAATATTAAATAATAATAATATTTTACAAAGTGTCACTTTTATTTTAACCACAGCTGTATGCAAGTTTGTGTGCGTATCCTGTCTATATTTAATGGCTTCGGTGTCACTCGAGTAACTTTTCCCTCGCCTTTCCCCATTTCCTTTGGCACCGCCTTTGCCCCAGCTTTTCCTTTTCTCCCCCGCCTCACCCAGGAAGGGACAAATTGTTTTATTTTCCACATACTTGGATGTGAGTGTCGTATCTCGTTTCATGGCGTGCGGAGCATGAAAAGCCCCTTTGCCCTCAAAATATCACCATCTTTATCATCAATCTCGACGGCTTCCCTTCGTCTGTCACCTTACATGGGAGCGGAAAGAGGATCAATAAAAACGTAACCCAACACATATTTGGTTGACTATTTTTTCAGAGAGCTGGTGCTCTGAGCTAGGAGCTCGCAGCAAATTAAAGTGCTTTGCAAATATTTGTTTCCAAAAAAATGTAACAAAGGGAATCAGGGAAAGGCTGGATCAGGTGGCATTGCCCATCGGCACGTAGCTCAATCAACACGAAACCAAAAACCAGCCAAAAAACTGCGTCATCCTCCTCCATGAGAGTTTTATTGTAGTGCAAAATGAAGTTGACCAAATTTTGCTGAAAAGAATGCAAAAATTACAAAAAAAAAACAAGAAAGGAAGCTTTTTCGGATCAAATATTTAGATTTAACCCAATATCTTAAAAAAAAAAGAAAATCGGCTAATTTGTCCAGATCGTTCTTATGGCACTAACTGCAATAGAAGTAAGACTTCCGAAAGTTTCAACACGATAGCTCAAAAAATTAGAGACTAGCTAGATCGACTCGTCTGCTGATGCTGATCAAGAATATATATCTTTTATGAAATCGGAGATGCTTCCTTCACTGTGTTGCAAGCTCCTGGTCAAAACTATAATACCCTCTGCAGAGGTATACAAATACTAAAACTAAGCTTAAAGCCACAAAAAAAGGTTTTTAAACCGAAATTGACAATATAAAACTTCCAAAGTGTTTGCTTTCTCTGTCGTAATCAAATTTGGATAGGCAAACTTAATTTAATCTTTAATTCAATTGGATATGTCTGACCTTTTGGCATATTTGTTTTGTCTCCCAGGAGAGGCAAAGGCGAGGCTCAGGGGAGAAAAAGAAGAGGACAAGAAGAGATGCAGCCGGCCAGGTAGCCGAAGATTGCAGAGAAATGGCGAAAATACAAGAAGTGGGAGTTTGTGGCCAGGTCCGCCATAAAAACATAATCCACATAAAGCTTTTAACATACACAGACACAAGCCCAAACGTGGGCTCATGTTATGTAACGAAGGGAACTTGTGTGAATCCAGCAGACCAGGCTTATATAAGTTTAAACTTAACAAGCTCCCTGACAGACACCCACTATTTTGTATGTAAAATGAATTGCATAAATAAACATAAAATGGTTATATTACCATATCTAACAATATGTACAGTGAGTACCTAAAGTATTTATGAACACATGAACACGTTTCAATGCAGCATGTAATGAAAACTGATCCCATGCGTGGGATCTCAGCATATCTTTAAATATAGCGGCCAAACGGGCCTAACACAAAACACCTGACAATATGTACATGTAATTTGAATCCCTGCGTGGGGTCCTCGAATCCTGTGTTCACCCCCATCGCACTCAAGAATGTATATCTAGAATAAAATTTGATGTAAGCTACCTAAGCTAGGATCTATATAAAGCGGAGACTGCTCCTAATAAAATCAGTTTCTTACAAAAACTCACATGTAAACGTCTTATATTTTGGGACCGCTTTACAGTATTTATTTAGCTTAGATATCTAGCTGATCACGCTTCTAGTTCTTTTATTTCTATAACTATAAAATCGCATTTTCTTAGCTTATTCTTTTTACCTAGCTACCTGCAACTCTCCCAAAAGCTTTCTCTATATTTCAAGTATAATTGTTGTTATTTTTAGGTAACCTTAAACCTTTAAAACAATTTTTTAAAATATGTTACCATAAGCCTTTTTTAATAAATGCTTATTTTATATTTATTTATTGATTTAATTTCTTATTATTTATTTTCACAAAAAAAAAGCTATATTGAAGTTTACGGCCCTGGAAGGTAGCTGAAGAATCGCTTTGAAGGGACGAGTTGGAGTCTCCTTTTATATGTGGAAGTCCTTGCGAAATGCGCAGAAACCAGCTCGCCCACGGTTTAAAGAGTGCCTCAAGAGCAACATTGTTCCAAATAAATCCCATAACGAATTTAATGACGGACAGCCTTTTTTATTTGCTCGCTAGTTGTGAGAGTCGGGCGATAGCCCGAAACTCAAGTAGTTGTCGATAAAAACCAGTAGAAACCGAAATGAACGCAACATTGACGCAACAAGGACACAACTTTTTCCCACCACAAGGATCTATTCAAAACCTATATAAAAAACTACGTTTGACTCAAAACGCAAAAACGCAGGCTAGAGTAAATTCAGAATTATTCTTATTAATCCAATTTCAGTGATTAATAAGGATACTTGTCTTTATTTCAAATCGGATTGCCCTGAAAAGGTTCCCTAATGGCTATAAGTGTTTTGTCATTTTAAATCCTTTTAAAAGTATTCCAAGTTTTTCTTTTATCTATTTTCTTTTTATTTGTTTTGTCGGTCTTTCGTTTTTTTTTTTTTTTAAGAAAAATTAATCGAAAAGGCGCAGATGAAGTTTTCTTTATTTATATTGTGTGTGGGCAGCTTGACCGTAGTTTGCTGGCTTCTTTTGGCCGCCTTTTGTTACAACTTTGTTCCATTCACGAGGCCTACGGACATGGCAAATGGAAAAATGGCAGAAAAAGGCCGTTTGATGGGTGGGAGGGATTAACTTTTGCCTGCCGCAAAACTGGCAAAACCCCAATTATCAACTTACAGCAGACAAAAAGGCGCTTAATTAAGTGCTCCCCCATTTTCCACTTTCTCCGACTCCGACTCCCAAACCCTAAGCCCTCAGAGTTCCCAATCCCATTCCCAGGGAATTCCTTCGATCAGGGGCCAGTGTCCCCTTATGACGCGGGCTGGTGGTGCCTTGTAATCCAAGACGTGTGTCGTTGTCAGAAGATTTCCGCTGAGTCAGGGGGGAAAAGTGCACTGTTAGCGAAGCGGAGGGCACTGAAAACTGAGAACTATTATTTGCCATTGAGTTTAGTTGTTATTACTGTTATTATAGTTTACACACACGCGTTTGCCAAATGATACATTGTTTTATATTCATGGCTCCAGTATAGGGTATCTGCGGTCATAAACGACGCACAAAGAAGTAAATAAAACTTGCCTGTAATTGTATTAATTTAGATCCCAAAAGGCAAGTACCTGAAAAGATAAGAAATATATTACGTTAGAGCTTCATACTGTCATTAAAATATACAGGCAGGCTCCGGTTTTCACTTTTGTTTTTCGTTTTCGTTTTAGACCAAAATCGTACGTTTTTGTTTTTGGGTGCTCCGGTTTTCACAAACTGGCTTCACTGGCAACCAAAACGAAAGTTGTCGTTGCCGACGGCAAATATTTTATTCTACTTATATTTTATTTTCTACATCAAATCGGTTCTTAATTGCAAAAGGAAAAAAATTGTTGACTCGTTGGTCTACTCATGTTTGTTTCACACCATCAGTGGATCAATCTAGCTTGTAATTACTTTTTAAATTATTATTTTTTGACCCCACCTCGAATTCGCAAATAAAATATTTGCCGTCGGCAACGACAACTTTCGTTTTGGTTGCCAGTGCTGCCGTACTGTTGGTGGAACCAAACAATCTGGTCGAAATGCTTGTAAAATTACAAGGGGGGCATTAATTATGTTTAAAGAAGATAAAATAAGGTCTTAATAAATAAACTAGTTTATTTGTATTGTTTAAATGGTACTTTTACCATTTAAAAAAGGTATAAAAGTCCCTGTTTAAAGAGTGGCCGCTCTCTTGGACCGATAAATAAACAATTTCTGCATTTATTTGGGTTTAAAACAAACAATTAAAAAAAAGTAAAGGCCTTTAAACATTCCGTTTAGTTGTCAAAACATCCAAGTCAACTGTTTGAGCAAAAAAAATAATTATATATTTCGATAACAAAACGATTACAAAAAGTTTGTGAAAACCGGAGCACCTAAAAACAAAAAAACGTACGATTTTGGTCTACAACGAAAACGAAAAAAAAACGTGAAAACCGGAGCCTGCCTGTATATTTTCTTTTTATTTTATGTCAATGATCTTGTGAAGCTACCACAAAGCTTATGTAGAAATTGCAGGGCCTCAGAGTTAGCTAAAAACCCATTAAATATTGACAATAATACATACATATTTCCATTAAAAGGCCTTTTCCTGACGTGTGTGCATATCCAGCTTTGGCTTTCGATTAAAAGGCTAACCTTTCCTAGAGTTTTTCCTGGGCCGATTATTTATGCTATTCTGAATATCCGGACATCCTGCTTTCTTCTCTTTTCGTTTATGTTTTTGTTTGCAGTTCATTCCCTTTTTTATAGGGATTATGAATTTTAACAAGCTGAAAGCATTCTCGCCCAGACTTTGGCTGCTCCATAGTTATCTAAGCTCTTACAATTTGTTGGGAAGAAACAAGCCAACTAGCCCACCCACACGTGGCACATTTACGCTTGGCAGTGCTCTGTCTTAAGTGCCTTCAAGTGGATTAAAAACATGGCACACAAACGTGTTTTCTCCCCTCTCTAAATGGAAATGCTTTGCACTTCTTTACCGTTCGGGGAAAGCGCTATCACCGCTAGGTTTCTGGGTATCTGCATCTCGCAATTGGTAGAAAGAATAGGGAACTCGAACTCACGAATTGACATTTAATGGAATTAATCTGGATATAAGGTTACTAGTTTATTTTCTAATAACTCTTATGTCAGTATTAACTGTAAATGAATATATTTATATTACAAATTGCCAAGCATATTTTGTTGATAAGTAAAAGCCTCCTTTCCGCATCCTCTTTACCCTTTCCACGAAGTAGGAAAGCTAATTAAAGCGAAGCTCTTGCTCGATGAAAGAAAAACAAAGACCAAAAGCGAAAATAATTAACTTTTCGCACAGCTGCAAACCCAAACAAAATTATTTTTGGCAATGTTTGCCAACAGAAAACGACTCAATCTGAGTGGAAGGAATAATAATAAAGAGTTTTACTCAATAAACCTAAAAAGTGCGGGGCATAAGTAGTAGTGCTCCTCTCTTTTTTCTTAAAATTAAACCAAAAATGTTTTGTTCATACTTTCAATGACACACAACTCTCGTTTAATATATTTATTTATTCCTGTTTAATTTTTAAACTATGTACTATATCGTTTATAATTTTTAATAAAATAAAAAGATAAGTAATTCTTAGTTGTCAGCATAATCTACTTTTCCAAAGTATTTTTTTTAGTTGAATTGAATATGCGTTGATTGACCCAAGGCTCAGCGTTTTTCCACATTAATTGGCAAAGATCGCTAAAAACAATTCTCGGGGCTATGCTCCTACTTATAAATAAAATGCATTGCCTTGGCCGGCTTTCCGTTTCCGCTTCCTTGTGCCTTTGTTTTTCGGACAATTGTCCAAAAACCCTACATTTAATTTTCCTTTGGAGCGCCATACTCTACTGCTTGACCAAGTAGTTCTTAAGCGCTTTTCGGTAAAATATATAGGGAAGAAATAGGCGGAAAATTGAGGACCTACCGCACTAAGTCATAGAATCCAATCGGTTTTTCCTGTTGATAAATGGTTTATGTTTACATGCCCATGAAACAGGTAAGACCCCTCTCCCCTTCTACTCAAAGGAAAACTGCCAGCTCCACTGACCAAGAGCATTTGCCACTTTTCAAAAAGTTTCAAAAAATATTTTTTTAAAAAAATCCATAATGGAATCAAGAAAAGCCGGGAGATGTGAAAAATGAAACCGAAAATAAAATGGTAACCCGCCAAGGAAAAGCAAGCAACGCAGCACAGTAGTAGCCAAGGAGAAAATTATGAAAAATATGACTTTGTGTACAAATTAAGTTGATGAAGTTGGCTTAACCTAAGCAGGTCCCGAGGATCCCCCGAGGAAAATGCCACCCCCTCCATTTTTCTTTTTTCATTTTTTTTAGGCGACGCTGAGATATGTAATTTTTCACCAAAATAATGTAGTAGCCCTAAGCCCTAAGTAGCCCTATTAATAAATATACACACACCATATAGTAGCCCTAAGCATCTTTGTTAATCGATATACTGTTATAGCAGCCCTAAGCACTTCTGTCGATATATACAGATACTCTGTTATTTACATTTATACACACTGTTAAAGAGAGCTGTTAAGAATATGTAAACGAAGGAGAGAATAAAGAGAACAGGAGTCAGTCTTGCGAGTGATCCCGACCTGAACTGGCGTGTGTTTTACTCTGCTACAATATCAGAAGTGGGCGCAAGCCCTCGTGCCATATAAACATTAATATTTCTGGAAAAACATTAAAATGAACCAAGTTAACGCAAACAACTATTCGTGCATCCAACTACGCGAGTGGTGTAAAATTTTAAACCTAGACACTCACGGAAACAAGAGCTTGTTAGTTGCTCGTTTGAACGAAGTGCCTTTTCGTGGAAAGTGCCCGATTATGCCAAAAGAAGCGGTACTTTCTGCTAAACAGCAACAACAACCAAAAGAAGTGGCGTACGTGCAGAATGTTCTAGAAACAAACGAAAATCAAGAGGAAAAAAAATCGAGGTGCCCAACCCGAGCAACAACACAGCTAGCAAATCACCTCATGGCAGTTGAGAAGTGGCTATCTGACTGGCGTATTAAAATTAACGAACAAAAATGTAAACACATAACTTTTACTCTCAACAGGCAAACATGCTCTCCAATATTATTGAATAGTACGCAGATTCCCCAAGTCAACGAAGTAACGTATCTCGGCGTCCACCTCGACAGACGACTAACCTGGCGAAGACACATCGAATGCAAGAAACTCCATCTAAAACTAAAAGCCAGCAGCCTCCACTGGATTTTAAACGCCCGATCGCCACTGCGTCTGGACTACAAGGTCCTGCTCTACAACTCCACTCTCAAGCCTATCTGGACATATGGCTCCCAGTTGTGGGGGAACGCGAGCAGCAGCAACATAGACATCATCCAGCGAGCACAAT